>VKOC01005043.1:0-29161 GCA_009364415.1 Spea multiplicata
TATATCTCTCTCTATTATATATATTATATATCTCTCTGTATAATATATATTATCTCTCTCTATCAACTCGCATCGCTAACAATTCAGTAAGTGGGATTTGGAATAAAACGCACGGATTATTTCTCGGCCGGCTGGGTGTCTCTGATGCCCGGTTGGGGTAATGAATATTATTTATTTATGGGCGGTTGTCCCTCTCTTGCAGGCAGGGGACCCCCAGCCATTCCGCTTCCCAGGACTCCTCAGGATACAAGTCCCGGCGGCAGGAGAACAGCTCTGGAGACTCGTACTCCCGGCGCTCCGGCCACCGCTACTCCCCGGCTTCATCCTCCTCTGCATCTTCTTCCTCGCAGCACGAGAGCGGCCACCGGCGCTATCACAGGCACCAACACCACTCCTCCCCGCAGTCCTCGTACCGCTCATCCCGCCACAGGAAGCCTCCCCTGCCCCCCGAGGAGCCGCCGCTGCACCGCTTTCCTGGGACGCCACCTCTGCCCCCTCCGCCTCCCCACCCCACCTCCGACGACCACCAATCTGACGCGCATTACCGCCTGGCCCACCCACCTCTCCCTCCCCCAGCGCACAGCGCTACCTTAGTACTTCCTCCTCCTCCACCAACAGAGGGCTGGGAGCCCCCGCCGCCGCCACCACCGCCCCTTCCGGCATCCTCTCCACCCCCGTCCCCCGCACGCTCCTGCTCTCCGCTTCCGGATGGCGTTTCCGAGAGTCTCCCCTTTACCCAGCATAGCAGCAGCCTTGATTCCCGCATCGAGGCTCTTCTGAAGGAGCAGCGCTCCAAGTTCTCCTTCCTGCCCTCAGACACGGAGGAGGACGACGAGGAGCCGGCGGCGGGCGCTGCACAGGAGGCCATGGTCGTAGAAGAAGCTCCGCCTCCTCCACCGCCGGCACATGGTCCCTACACCCCTCCACCGCCCGTCAGCTTCGAGGATGTGTCGGCTGAAGCCATCTTGAGGTTGGGAGAAATTGGCCGGACGGCGAACGGGCAGGACCGGGTGAGATACACGTCCATGCGGTGCCAGAGGTCTCACTAGAAGCCCCTGCGCCCTTAAAACCTCCATGTTACTGGCGTCCAAACAAAGTCTCGTTCAGATAAAAGCAGCCGTAAAGATGTTTTGTTTCTTAGCACAGAACAGGATAAATGTCTTATTTTAGTTTTTTTTTTCCAGAAAAGGGAAAGTATGTTTGGTTTTTCCTCCCCGCTGAGTGATGCGTATTAAAATGACTCCAGCAATGAGCTCATAAAGTTTCTCTTTGTGTCGAGTAACTTGTTGCTTTGTTGCGAACAGAAGAGAAATGTATGAATCGGTGGCTTTTTTTCGCCCCGCTCCGATACAGTGACGCTCACCGGCCCCGCAAGCCGTTACTGGGGCCGACAGGTGTGATAGGGAAGGAAGTAAAAAAATAAAAAATCCCCAAATTGTCCAGAAGCAAAAATAATCGTTTTTGGAGACCTTAAATAGCGTTCGGATATATTGTGCGATATTCGCTCTCCGCACTGATTGGTCAGGAAGGTCGTTCTGGAGGAATATTTGTACCAATGAGACGTTAATCAAATGTTCATAATCACTCAGCGTCCCGTGACTCCCCCCCCCCCCTCTGGTCCTCAGTTTATCAAATGTTACCCCCGGGCTGCTCAGGGGCCGGGCTGCTCCTCGGACCGGTTTGAGAGCCGCGGTGCGTCCGTTCACCCCAGCGCAGCTTTCAGGATCTCCTGGGATGAGTGCCGGTGGAGCTAATGAAGGGAGGCGAAGCAGAGAGCTGCTGTAGCGGGAATCGAGTGTTTTAGCCGATTAGGATAGAGATGGAGACTCGCGGCTGTCGCAGGCCGTGGCGTTTTATTTACTAAAAACACCCAGTGCTCTTTTAGCGGATATTGTCTGATTTATGATTGTTTCGTGGCGTTTTGGTGACTCCCCCCTCTCCTCTGTCTCCCCCCAGCTGTCGTCCGGAGAGGACATGGAGATCTCCGATGAAGAGGTTAACATGGAGATTCCCGGAGCTTCAGGACTCCCGTATCCCCTTCTCTCCCACCTTGGGGGCGCGGGGGCCACTTACACCTCACAGCCCCTCCCATCTCCTCTTTTACCCCTACCGCCCCACCACCAGGCGCCCTCAACCTACCCACTTCTACCTACGGCAGCCAGGGCACGGCTGACTGAGCATGGCGCTCGCCCCTCCACCCCTCCTCTGGATCCCGCCGCCGCTTCCTCCTCGGCCTCGTCGGCCCCCCATATCTATGACTTTGTGAACTCCATGGAGCTGGTGAGCCGGCTGGGAAACCAGTGGGGAGGAACCTCCATGTCCTTCCAGATGCAGACGCAGATGCTCAGCAGACTCCAGCAGAGCAGACAAGGCAAAGGGCAGCCTTTCGAGGATCCGTACCCACCGCCCCTGCTCCCTCACCCGCTCCGGCACCGCCAGCCTCACCCCCCTCCTCTCATGTCGGAGCAGGTCTATGGAGCCGTCTACCCTCCCTTCCCCTCCCAGCAACCCCAGCCCCTATTGCCCCCTAGAGATTTTTCCACCAGGGCAGGTCGAGGCGGAGGGCAGGATGCCCGACCTCCGGGCTGGACACCAGGGGGAGACCCCCACGCCTCGACGGTCATCAGCGTGCTATCTGCGCTTATCCAGGAGATGAAGAGCACCATGCAGAGAGACCTGAACCGCAAAATGGTGGAGAACGTGGCGTTCAGCGCTTTCGATGAGTGGTGGGAGTGCAAGGAGGAGAAGGCGAAGGTGAGGAACAAGGATGGCTGAAGGGGGGGGGCATCGAGTCGGGAGAATATGTTTCCGGAGGCTAACGCTCCGATGCCGGTTCTTTACTCCGCAGCCTTTCCAGAACGCACCCAAGCCGCCGCCGCGGGAGGAGGACAAGGAGAAGACGCGACCCAAGGACCCTGGGCTGCTTTCGCTGGTGGACTGGGCCAAGAGCGGGGGTGCGGAGGGGTTCGGATTTGGAGCAGGGCTCAGGGGGGCTCTCAGGCTACCCTCCTTCAAGGTTAGTGACCTTTTTGTGGGGAAGAGGTGGACAGGTGGAGCCGTTGTTGGTCCATGGATGGTGCTGGTGGATAGTTACTGTGGTGAGGTGGGTGTCTGTGCGGGGGATGGAGTGCCAGTGGGGGTGTGAATGGACAGTTCCAGGTGATCGGCAGCGTCTGCCCCCCTCGAGGCTTCTGATGAGTCCGCCGTGTCCCCCAAACGCAGGTTAAGAGGAAGCAGCAATCGGAGAGCGAAGATGGGGAGGAGAAGAGGCCTCGGCCGTCCACGCCGCCCGAGGAGGAGGAGGAGGACGGTGAGTTTCCTTCACATTCTGTGAGTGTCCGGTAGGACCCTTCGTTCGCTTATCTGTCTCCAATCACATATCCCGCTGCAGAGAGAGAGAAAGCCGCGCGCTCGGACCCCCGGACAGGAGCGAAACCCACCCCCAGGGAAGGCGGGAGGGTGAAGCACAAACGCCGGAAGCACTTCCACCTGGACAGCGAGGGAGAGGAGGCCTCCGAGGAGTCTGCTTTGGAGAAGGTGAGACCGGGGGGCTGCAGCCGTGTTATGATACGTGGCGGGGGGGCCGGCGTGTCGGTGATGTTACCCGGCGCGGCTTCTGCTTCTCTTATTCCGCGGCCTAAATGATTGATTTTTTTTTTGTTTTCAGGACGATGAAGATGAAATAAGTGACAAAGGAGCAGAATCTGAAGGTGAGCCTAACGTGGTTTCTACACGGAGCGCATGGGGGGGGTTGCCTACTTCGCACCCCCTGAACACGGCGCATGTTGCGTTATCAGCGATGTGGTTGAACGTTTTGGAGGATAAAGTCCTCGGATCGAATTCCCCTGGGCTGTGGATTATGGCTGGTTTTATAACCCCCGGCCCGAGACGCCCCCCCCATACACCCCCCCGATGCATTTCTTCTTAGATCCTGGCATGAAGGGCCGGATGCGCTGGCTCTCCATCCCCCGGTACACGTGAAGCCGTTATGATGATCGCGCCGGCTTCCCGTGTTCAGCGCTTGGCGTCTTTCTTCCCTCGGCAGCGCGGATAACCGAAGGTTCCTCTCTGTCCCGCAGACGACGTTTCTCCTCTCTCCAAGCTCTCCTCCAAGATCGTGTCGGATGATGACAGCGACAGCTCCAGCGAATCGGATAGCAGCAGCTCTTCCTCCTCGTCCTCTTCCTCGTCCTCCTCATCCTCCTCACCATCGTCCTCCCCGGCCTCCTCCGACGACGAGGAGGAAGAACAAGACGAGCTCCAGAAACTGCCGGATGTTGCCGAGCCGTCCGTGGCCCCAAGCCCACCGCGAGCAGAACCTCAGCCCGTCTCAGCGAAAGAGCAGCCGCGGGGTACGTGCCCTAAAGGGGGCAAAAGTGGTCTCCATGAATGCCCCGCCAGGTGTAAGGCGTAAAACTCCCCATTTGAAGTCGTTGGGGCCGCTGTGGCTCTTGTCTGTACTGAGCCAGACCACAATATTGCGTGATTTGTGTAAAATACTTTGTAGTTTATTTTTATTTCCCTTTCTCACCTCATTCCGTTCCATTCGTTTATTTTTGTTAATTATCTGTTTTTTGTGTTTTTTTTTGCGCAGAGAAATCTCCTGTTCTGTCGGTAAAAGAGGAACCGGCCCCGGAAACGGCTCCCGCTCCTGCCCCGCCGTCCAAACCGCTTGCCCCTCCGTCTCCCCCTCTGCAGCTGCTCCCCCCGCCGAAGAAGAGACGCAAAACCGTGTCCTTCCAGCTCGTTCCGGAAGGAGAGCACGAGGCCGCGGAGAGCAAACCCCTCAATCACCAGCTCCTGGAGAAACCCGCCGCCGAACTGCCCCGCAGCCCGCCAAAGGAGCCCCCCGAGCCCATGGACGAGGCTCCTGTCCCGTCTCTCAAGGCTCCTCCAAGCCAACCGAGTAAGATTCTTAGTAGCCTAAAACAAGAGCCGGCGTCAATGCCCCCGCCGGCCAAAGAAGCCTCTCCCCAGAAGAAACACCCGGAGCCTTTTACGGTTCTCAACCTTCCGTGGGACCACGCGTGTCTGGTGCGGTCCTACCCGCCGCGGGGGCAGCGAGAGGAGGGCGCGCAGGAAGACGGCGTGGAGGACGCCGATGAAGAGATGGAAGACAAGGTCCGAGCGGCGTCCCTTCCTGAACCTCCCAAGCAAGAGGCGCAGAAGCCCCCTGTGATGCCAGAACCTCGCGAGCCCGAAAGGACAGAACCTGCGGAGGACGCGCTGCTTGCCCCGGTCCGGCAGATCCTGCTTGAGCACAGTTATGCCTCCATCCCGGCAAACCTGAAACTGCCCTCCAGGAGGCAGAGGGGATCAACGGTGGAAGAGAGACCCAGCGAGCTGCTGCACGTGGACCTCGGGCAACCGGTTCTGGAGGCCCCGGAGGAGGTGGTGTGCATAGGCGGTGGCGCAGGGGCCGGCGGGGAGGGCAACACGGGACTGCTGGAGGTAGGAGATATGCAATTAACCCCCTCCCAAAAGACCGACGAGGCTCCTCCTGCCCTGGGCCGCGAGGAGCCAAAGAGCAGGACTCGGAAACAGCAGCCGGTCAAAGAGGCAGAACCCGGCGAGGTGACCTCCGACGAGGACGACGACGACGACCCGGAAACGTGGGCTCCCACCCGGCAGCTGCGCTCCCACCGGAACAGACGCCCGCCGCCTCTCCTCTCCCCCCCGCGCTACGACATCCGCAGCGAGTTCGAGCAGATGACCATTTTGTATGATATATGGAACACGGGCCTGGACTGCGAGGACATGGTCTACCTCCGGGACACGTATGAGAGGCTCCTGCAGGAGGATCACAGCACGGACTGGCTCAACGACACGCACTGGGTGCATCACCCTAATATCCTTATCAGGCCTGGGGGTACGCTGCGGCCCCCAAAAACCCAGTCGGGTGAATGGGGGGGGGTGTCTGGCAGGGAGGGCAATTGGCTGAATGGGGGTTGTCTGGTAAGGGGGGCTATTAGGTGAATTGGCATGCGCCATGCAGTTGGTGCAGTTCTAGGCATGCGCATGCATGTTGTTTCCCTTAACCCTTTCTCACTCACCAACATTGCGGATCCCAAACGGCGGAAGAACCGCCAGGACGGTCTGCGGGAGCACCAGACCGGCTGCGCGAGGAGCGAGGGTTATTACGCCATCAGCAAGAAGGACAAAGACAAATACCTGGACGTGTTCCCCGTGTCTGTGCAGGAGCTCGACGCTGACACGCAGGTGAGGGGGAGACACGAGGACCCCCGGGAAACAGCAACCCTGTGACTGCCCCCTGACCGTGCCTGTACTCACCGTCTGTCTCTTTAGGGCACGAACCGCGTGCTGTCGGAGCGCCGCTCGGAGCAGAGACGCCTTCTCAGTGCCATCGGCTCATCCGCCCTGCTGGACAGCGACCTGCTGAAGCTCAACCAGCTGAAGGTAATGCCGGGGTTTGGCCAGCAGAGGGCGCCGGGGGGCCTCCCAGCCTCGTCTGCCCTGAGCCGCTGGATTCATTGGGAAGGATGCAGGTTATCGGTAAACCGAGGGGGGCATTTAGTGTATGTTTGGGGGTCACTGCCCCGCGGCTCACGCGCCCTCTTTCTGCCCCTGCAGTTCCGGAAAAAGAAGCTCCGGTTCGGCCGCAGCCGCATCCACGAGTGGGGTCTGTTTGCCATGGAGCCCATAGCTGCCGATGAGATGGTGATCGAGTACGTGGGGCAGAATATCCGGCAGGTGAGTGAAGCCTCCCCCGGCAGCAGAGGCGCCCGCCGTACGCTCGGTGCGCCCCTTTAATGTACTTTCCTGATGGCCACAAGGGGGCATCGCCTGCGGATTAACCCATCAGTTCCCGGCAGGAGTTTCTCTGCTGTGCGTCGGTGACCCCTGACCTTGGCATAACGTGGATAACATCTTTACTGCCTTGAAATTCCTTTACGTGGCTCCGTGGCCCCTGCACCCTTTACGTGGCTCCTGCACTGGGGTATAAGGGACCTTGGGAAGATTTTATTGGTGTCATTACAGGTCACGGGTTGCGTAACATATACATGTGCTAGGGTGTTTGCTGCTGTACATTGTGCCCCGGTGTGCGGGGTTTAACCCCGCGTTGCCCCCTCACGCGTGTTCTTTTCTTGGCAGGTGGTGGCGGATATGAGAGAGAAGAGATACTCGCAGGAGGGCATCGGCAGCAGCTATCTGTTCCGCGTGGATCAGGAGACCATCATCGATGCCACCAAGTGTGGAAACCTGGCGCGATTTATTAACCACTGCTGCACGGTGAGCTTCGGGGGGCCGGGGAGACTTTTACCCCGGGGGGGGGGCGGGGGAGACTTTTACCCCGGGGGGGCGGGGGAGACTTTTACCCCGGGCTGGCTTTTACCCCGGGCTGCGTCTCGCCTGGCCTTGCATTCTGTGTGGAGCCTCGTGAACTTTGCACCATACCGGCCGTATAATAAAGGCAGCTAAATGTATGTCAGGTTAATGCCCCGCTAGTGCCGACTGACCAGCTGCGAGTCAGATAAATGCCCCGTCCCGCTAGTACCGCCTGACCAGCTCCGAGTCAGATAAATGCCCCCTGCTTGGGCTCTACCTTTCTCCTGGGTCCAAATCCCCGTAATGTTTGGGTAAAAGGAGACTTACGTGGCTCTGTTTCTGTCCCCCCCGCAGCCGAACTGTTACGCCAAAGTGATCACCATCGAGTCCCAGAAGAAGATCGTCATTTACTCGAAGCAGCCGATCGGGGTGAACGAGGAGATTACCTACGACTACAAGTTCCCCCTCGAAGAGAACAAGATCCCCTGCCTGTGCGGGACGGAGAACTGCAGGGGGGCGCTGAATTAACCCCCTCCCCCGACAGACCCCGTCTCCGCATGGGCCAGACCCCTACCGTGGCCTGCAGCACTGACCGCGAGGAACGCCGGGGCCGCCACGGCCCCCCGGGAGCCAGGACTGACATCTCGGTGGGATTAGCGGAGCCGTGAATCAGACGAGCGGCACTTTAACCCCCGCAGCCCGTCGCTGCCGTGTGGCCCCTGGTTTGGCCCCCACGGTCCACCAGTCCACCCCCGTGACCCCGGGCTCTGTGTGTTTCTATATGCACCACATGAACGTTATGTATTCGGGGGGGGGGGACTTTTTTTTTTTTTTGCAATTTTTATATATTTTAGACATTCTTGTTTTTATTCCTTACTGGAAGTTTGTTTATTTATACACGGCCATGACAACGCTCATCGCCATGGCAATGGATCCTGAACGCAGCCTGAAACCCTCCAGTTGCCGTGTCTGTCCGAGGTGGCCCCCCTCCCACGGTAACACTACCCGGCGCTCTCTTACTACGTGTTTAATCCCCAGCCACACCCCCCTTGGCCCCAGCGGCCCCCGGCTGATTACATGTGACTGTCGTCATGCGCGTCGGGGGGCTCGTCTGTATATGACACTGACTATTCCCACCCCCGGGAACTGGATTTCACAATGAATTGAGGGACTACAACTCCCATTATCCCAGCCCGGGGCTGATGGGGTTTGTGGCCCAGCTGGTGGCCACCGTTCCTCTGCTCTGGCTGGCGGGTCACCGGCCCCAGCGGCGTATAGCGATACCGCGTACCTATTGATTGGTGAAGGGCGGGCGGGTGCGTCACGTGACGTTGCTACACATTGCGGGGTTTTTTTGCGGCCCCGCTTTTATTTATTTTGTTTCTTTTTAACCATTTAAGTGCTCAGAGGGAAGCCGTCGGTTTCAGAGCCGGGCACTCTGTTAACCCTGTCCTGCCCAGGTTACGCCAGTGTGGCGGGGGGGCACTCGTACCCTGTTGCCTACACAGAGCCCCCCGTCTCCTGCTTGCTCGGGGTCCATCTTTTGCCACGCGGGTGTGTGGGGGGGGGGGGTTATGTTGGATATCAGTTTCTGGGAAAAAGGTCTGTTTTGGGGTTCAGGCCAGGAAAAAGTTGTATATTCTGTATAGTAACAGCTTTGTTTCTTGTAGAAACATGAGTTTATTACGTATATTACACGCGTGTGACTCTTTATTATTGGGCATGTATGTACGGGGGTGGGGGAGGGGTATTGGGTAATAGGGCGGATATACTTGGGTGGGGTGGTTATAGGGCAGATATACTTGGGTGGGGTATCGGGGGGGGTAATAGGGCAGATATACTGGGGTGGGAAGAGCTGCTTGCTTTCTGTTAAACATAAACCCTTATCAGGTGCGTCCTTCACTGGTTCAAGGCTAAGCAAATATGGATCTCTGCACGGCCTCCTCACCTACCCCGGGGGCAAATTCAGCAAACCTGCGGCTTCCTATCCCTTCAGCTATTTACTGAGAGGGTAGTGGATAAGTGGGACAGTCTCCCAGCAGAAGTGGTAGAGGGTAATACAGCGAGGGGATTAAACATGCATGGGATAGACATCCGGCTCCTGAATCTAAGACGAGACAAACGACTGATTAATGATCGAGTTTTTGCAGTCTAGACGGGCCGGATGGGGGCCAATCTGTTGCGAGTCTCGTTGCCTCGTTGTGATGATGGATCCATAATGACAGGGAATGCGGCTGACGCCCTGCGTTCCTTCCACTTCAGCTGGGAGTCCAATCCATGCCTCCACCCTTTTCCTGTAAAGGGTGCAATTATGGAACAAACCCAGAACCCGCCGGCGGATCGGCCCCCGTCTCCAGTTTCTCCTGCTGTAACGACTCAAACCTTAATCAGTCGTTGGTCTCGTCTTAGATTCAGGAGCCGTCTGTCTATCCCATGCATGTTTAATCCCCTCGCTGTATTACCCTCTACCACCTCTGCTGGGAGGCTGCTCCACTCACAGTGCTGCGGTTGTGACGCCGCTGGCAGCAATGACTATAATACGTTTGTGAGAACCGTTTTTTCCATCGCTGGGAGTTGTTTTAATTCAGACACATTGCGGGGTTTACACTGCCTTCGGGTTCGTGTCAGGACACTGCGAGTCAGCGATGGACAGAAGTTTTGGGGTAAAAAAGATGTTTTTAGGTAAACGTGAGACGAGGCTGTTCTTGGTCCTCGGCCGGAGCGTCTCCTGCGGGTCTCTCTTTCTCATGGTGGTCTCAGGAGCTCTGGCAGCTCTTTATGTGCCGCGCCGGCGCGGTTCTCGGAGGTCTTCTGGCTGGCAGATTTTCGGTGCCCTCCCTGCGTCTGGAACAGGAGAGCTTCCCTGAAGGCCGATGCCGGTCCCAGCCAAATACCCCCGTCTCCCACCATCGCCTTTAAACCTCGGGGGGCGAGAAGCTGCTGAGGGTGCTGAGAGTTGAGACGGAGGGGAAGTGGGGAGCGTCGGCCGGGCGGAGGGGAAGTGGCTTCACTTCTCGTTCCTAGAACGGCTTTCTCTGCGGCCCCGGTGGTCGCCATTCTAGTAAGTCATGTGATGTTTAGGCACCGCCCACTACTCACTAACCTCGCCAAGCACATCGCTTTACGGCAGCATTTTTTTCCTGGGGGCTTTTCAGCTGCCGGCGCCATGGAGACCGGAAGCTTCGTTCTCATCGGATCCATAAGGAGACTTTATTACCCTAAAAACCCAGAGGAATTGCCCCCTCACCCGCTGTTAAATGCCCCCCCACCGACCCGC
Organism: Spea multiplicata; assembly: GCA_009364415.1. Classification (NCBI taxonomy): domain Eukaryota; kingdom Metazoa; phylum Chordata; class Amphibia; order Anura; family Pelobatidae; genus Spea; species Spea multiplicata. Next base: position 10,565 of record VKOC01005043.1, read on the forward strand.
TGTTACCCCAGCACAACACAGCGAGGTGCACTTCGCTCGCGACTCAGTTTCCACCCACATCCTCCTCCCCTGAACGTCCTTCCTCTCCCCACTCCCCACCGCTCACAAAGCTCAGAGCGGAGCGGCAGCTGGAGGGAGAGGTACGTTCTCTGCGCAACTGGGGGGGGCATTTATATTCTGCCCCGGCCGGGCCGTCTGCCGGGGGTATTATTTCCAGCAGGTGTCTCGGCCCATAGCTGCCAGCTGGCACGGGACGCAGAGTGCAGGATGTGGGGGAGACTGCAGACGGATCCGGATTCACATACGTTCTGTTTATATATCGCCAGCAGAGGCCGTGGCGCAGTCACAGGGGGGGGGGTGAATAATAACAGACATAGCGGGTGCAGAAGGCGAGGAGGTTCCTGCCCCAGAAGCTTGCAATCAATTAGTGTAGAGAAAGTAATGTGTGTGATTAGGTGGGGGTTGGGTGAGGGGCAACAAAATGTATAATAAAATTACACCAAACAGAACGGGCACACTCAGGAAGTGGGGTAACAGAGCTTTTAGTGCCATCCGTGCAGGCAGATAGTGGGGTAACTGAGGGGTTAATGCCCTCCGTGCAGGCAGATAGCGGGGTAACTGAGGGTTTTAATGCCCTCCGTGCAGGCAGATAGCAGGGTAACTGAGGGTTAATGCCCTCCGTGCAGCAGATAGCGGGGTAACTGAGGGGTTAATGCCTCTTGTGCAAGGCAGATAGCGGGTAACTGAGGGGTTAATGCCCTCCGTGCAGCAGATAGCGGGGTAACTGAGGGTTAATGCTCTCGGCAGGCAGATAGGGTAACTGCCTCCCGTGCAGGCAAGAAAGCCCGGGGTAACTGAGGGATTAATGCCCTCCGTGCAGGCAGATAGCGGGGTAACTGAGGGATTAATGTCCGTGCAGCAGATAGCGGGGTAACTGAGGGGTTAATGCCCTCTGTGCAGGCAGATAGCGGGGTAACTGAGGGGTTAATGCCCTCCGTGCAGGCAGATAGCGGGGTAACTGAGGGGTTAATGCCCTCTGTGCAGGCAGATAGCGGGGTAACTGAGGGGTTACTCTTTGCTTCACGTAAAACGTTGTTGTGACATGAACCTTGCACGTCCCCGACGTTGTCATGGAGACGGCTCGTGGTAGCCACATGCGCCGCACCGACTTTATTATGTAAGAAAATAAACGGCTTAGTGAGAGATTTAAAATAAATAAAGAGATCTCTTCCCTGCTGGGAGTCGTACGTAGCTGGAGCCTCCGACCAGGGCTGATGGCTTTCTGGCACACGTTTAATATGAAGTTCACTACCCAGTGTGACCCCCGACCGCGCCATCCGGCCCCCGACCGCGCCATCCGGCCACTGCCTTAATCAGTCGTTGGTCTCGTCTTAGATTCAGGAGCCGTATGTCTATCCCATGCATGTTTAATCCCCTCACTGTATTACCAAATACCACTTCTGCTGGGAGACTGTTCTGCGGGGCAGATGTAAGGGGCCACGCAGGGCCACGTGTGTGTCCAGCACGCTCTGCTCTGTACCAGGTAGCGGGGTAGAAGGACACGGCTGTCCTATGGAACACACGCGTTGTTGACGTGATGTCTCTAATCCACAGATGGCGTCCGGAGAGGGCCGCGTGTGCGTGGTTACCGGGGGCTGCGGATTCCTCGGCTCCCACCTGGTCCGGATGCTGCTGGAACGTTCCGCGGATCTGTCCGAGATCCGAGTGTTCGACCTGCACCTGGACGAGTCGCTCGAGACGCTCGGCAGCGGTGAGTGACGGCCCTTCGGTAACAACCGGGGGAAGGTGGGTGTGAATGAAGGGTTAACGAGGCAGTTATTTTCCCCAACAGCCCCGCTACTTGATGCAGCCAATCGGTGGCAGGAAAGCACTGCTATGGAGATCAATGGGATTTCTTTCCAGGCAATGGGGGGGCACATAAAATAAGTGCGAGGTGAGCAGAGGGGCAAGAAGGGGCAATTCTGCAGACCCCATACCCCCCCAGTGCATTTGTAATGTTCATTGGCCGGACCGTCCCTTTAAGACAAGTTCTGGAATCCGGTTGGTTGCCAGAGAAACGATTTATTGCCCGTGACGGGATGGCCATGGGGTAATTTTAATAAAAAGGGGGGATCCTCTTTCCTCCGGCTCGGCGTCCCAGCCGCCGCGGTATTTATTTCACGGAAATGACTTTTACCGGTTCCCGGAGCGATGAATCTTTCCCACCTCGGGACTGTCCGGGAAATGCCTTATTACCCCCGACTCCTCCGTGTCACAGACAGAAAGTACCCCGCACGGGGGCAGTTTTTTGGGTTCCTGTTACATTAACTCTTCAAACTGTTCCCGGATTCCTGCGTCTGAATCTATTATTATTTATTAATGGCGCCATCCTGTTCCACAGCGCTGTACAAACCCGAGGGAAATTCCCACACCCTGTTTTTTGTAGGAGATTGAGGGCCCGTGGCCCCCGGGAGCCCCTCCGGCACTTGTTTATACACAGGATCTGGAGCAGGTGATTAATGTCTGCGGATTCCCCGGCGATGATGTCATATATTTGGCCCGTGGCCCCTGCGGACAGATCCTGGAACAGCTCTGCTTCCTGTTTGTTTCGGGCAAAATTACAGGAAATAAATTGGGTTTCTTGGCTCTGCATTTAACCTGTTTGCAGATTCCGAGGTTTTTACCCCAATCTCGGGGGGGGGGGGGTTAGATTCTCAGGGGCCGCGCGGATCCAACGCAAACATTCATGGAAAAAAGTTTAAAAACAACAAAGTTCCCCGGAATTTCTGCGTTTTCTGCCTTCAGATAAAATATTTACCAAGAAGTAGCAGGAAGGCAGGCGAAGCCCCCGCGGCGCGGAAAGGGTTAACATCGAGCTGCCCGGTGCGAGTTACGAGGGGTTAATGGCCGCCCTCCGACTCAATAAAACAAAGTTATCCTCGAGAATACACAAAGGGAATGAACGTTTATTTTACCCCGGGGGGGCAATCTGTCTGTCAGCCCCCAAACGTCTCTCCAGACAGGACGTCTCTCATACTCTCTACCTCCCAGGTGCCCCCCCCCGATGCCCCTCATCCCTCCCCCTGATGCCCCTCTCTCCCCTGATGCCCTCTTTTCTAGGAGGTCAGAATGTTTGCTGGGTTATGAGGGGATCGCAGGGTTCTACGGCCCTAAAAGCCCCGATAATGTGTATACAACTCATTAATCTTCTTCTAAATGCCCCAACCACGCCCCGAACCACACCCACTAAGAGAAGTGCCCCTCTCTGGCGTTCTGTGCCGCGGGGTATAATCAGGCTGAGTGTCTCTCTCGACATCTCTTTTTTTTTTTACAGATAAAGTGAGTGTGAGTCTCATCCGCGGCGACATCTCGTCTTTGGAGGATGTTCGCGGCGCTTTGCGGGGGAGTCACCTGGTCATACACACCGCCAGCCTGGTGGACGTCTGGGGGCGAGTGCCGGCAACCAAGGTCACAGAGGTCAATGTGACAGGTGAGAGGTCATGGAGCGGATCGGTCTGTGTAAAACATGACACAAGCCGGTACTGACTGCGGGGGTCTATAAATATCTCACAGTCCATGGAGTGAGTGAAGGTTCATTGGGTTGGGTTATGGTCTCTGGCGGTCCGTAGGGAGGGTGATGGTCTATGGATGCCCGTGGGGTAGGTGAAGGTCTCTGGTGGTCCGTGGGGTGGGTGATGGTCTATGGATGCCCGTGGGGCAGGTGAAGGTCTCTGGTGGTCCGTGGGGTGGGTGATGGTCTTTGGCGGTCAGTGGGTTGGGTGATGGTCTCTGAGTGTTTGTGTTGAGTAGGGGGTGAATGAGTTGTGGGTTATGGATGATTTTCTCTGGGGTCCATTGGGATGATTGGCAGTCATAAGGGGTCTGTGTGGTGGGTGACACTGAGGGTTCATGGGTGAGATACACTGGAGACTGTGACACTCATGGTGGGTATGAATTATGGATGTTCTCTGTGGGTCTGTGGGTTGGCTGACAGTCTTCGGGGGTCCGGGGGCCATCCAGCTGCCTAACAGGGTCTCCAATTTGCAGGGACAGAGAACGTGCTGAGAGCGTGTGAGGAGGAGGGGGTCCGCTTCCTGGTCTACACCAGCAGTATGGAGGTTGTGGGCCCTAATCTGTACGGGGACCCTTTCTACAGGTATGGGGGGCATCAGAGCCTCGAACTCAGGGCACCGACAGCAACGCGGTGATTAACAGGGTATTAGTTACTGGGAAATCATATCGTACAGTCATCAGGTGAACCCCAACTTTGCCCCCGTCACTCGGTCTCTCACTGAGTGTTTGTGTTTGCAGGGGCAACGAAGACACAGAATACCGAGTATGTCACAATCAGGCGTACCCCCTGAGTAAGGCCAAGGCGGAGAAACTCGTCCTGGAAGCCAATGGCAAGAAGGTAATACACTGAAGGACCCCTAGGGGTCAGCAGAGAGTCCATACGCAGTGCACTACACATAGTGGCCATAGGAGGAGCTGTTGGTGACCTGTAGTCCGCACACTGACCACCGAGTGTCGCCGCGGGACGCGGTAATAAAAGGCAGCCATATTAATCCAAGAAAAAATGGGGTCTTAAGAGCCATCAACTTTTGGGACCATAGAGGTCTCTTCTTCACTCCATCTGAAGACAGAAGGGACCGGTGTGGTCCACAAAGTTAATGAGACTCAGTCTTTTTTTTCTTTGTTGGTATCACATTTGAAGACCCCACTGGACATTGTGAAGCCACCAAACCCCCCCAGGGATTTCTCAAAAAGTAACCTTTTAGTTGCGCTTTTTTGTCGGCAGGTTAGGGGGGGGCAGACCCTGTACACCTGCTCCCTGCGCCCCACCGGGATCTACGGCGAAGGCCACGGACTCATGAAGGATTTTTATTACCAAAGTCTCAGGACGGGAGGCCGCGTGTTCCGGGCAATCGCCGAGTCTGTTGAGCATGGACGGGTTTACGTGGGTAAGAAAGGGTGTGGGTTCAGGGGGCAACACCAAGTGCCAGACTCCAGCTAGAGCCAGCAACCAGAGCAGGACTCCAACTAGAACCATAACCAGCAACCAGAGCAGGACTCCAACTAGAACCATAACCAGCAACCAGAGCAGGACTCCAACTAGAACCATAACCAGCAACCAGAGCAGGACTCCAGTAGACCCAGCAACCAACTAGAACCATTAATAGACCAGAGCAGGACTCCAGCAGGTACTCGAGTCAGAGCCCAGAGCAGATGTTTACTGTATTGTCTTGCAGGAAACGTGGCCTGGATGCACGTGTTGGCCGCCCGCGCCCTGCAGGATCGCCCCGATACCCTTGGCGGGCAGGTATATTTCTGCTACGACTCCTCTCCGTACAAGAGCTACCAGGATTTTAACATGGAGTTCCTGTCTTCCTGCGGCTTCCGCATGGTGGGATCCCGGCCGCTGGTGCCCTACTTCCTGCTGTACCTGCTGGCTCTGCTCAATGCCCTGCTGCAGTGGGTACTTCACCCCGTGTGCGTCTATGCGCCCCTCCTGAACCCCTACACGCTCGCCGTGGCCAGCACCACGTTCACCGTGCAGACCGACAAGGCCGAGAGACACTTTGGCTACAAGCCGCTGTACAGCTGGGAGGAGTGCAAGCTCCGGACGATCGATTGGGTGACGGCGCTGGACAAGCAGGGCAAGAAGCACTGAGGAAACGAGACGGAGCGGGGCAAGAAATCTCTGGAAGGAATGAATCACGCGGGGGGAGCGGCGACGGAATGAGCACAACTTCCCCATGTGGAAAGAATGAGCCTGGCACGGAATGGAGATCTGCCACCCTGCCACCAATGTGATTTAACCCCTCGCGAGGGACTGGGGAGAAAAAAAACTACCCTCGGCCACCATACCCCTAACGTGGCTAAACCCGGCCAGGGATTCTGAATGCACGGCTGTGGCGGACGCCGGCTCGCCCGTCCCGATATACCCCAAATCCGTATATATTTTACTTAATTATCTCATGAAATCTATTAATTATTTATCTCCGTGGATGAGGAACTGACAGTAATTAACACCAAGTTCTCGCCCTCCGCTCCTGGCCACCTCCAGCGGTGCGTCAGAATCAATAGTGCAATAATATAATAATCGAATGTAATCGCGAAAAGCAGCCCGATGAGGTCTGAACCCGCATCCCGTGCAGAATAAAGCCGGAGGATTCAACGCGATCGCTGGGAGTTGTGGTTATTGGCGAGTGAGTGAGTGAGCGATCCCCACTTAGCTTAATAACAAAGTGTCTGACCTTTTACTTGGCGAAAGAGCAGCACCAGGTGGACAACCTACAGATCGGCCCCATCCGGCCCCCGTCTAGTCGCCCGTTTCTCTCGCTGTTACGACTCAAACCTTAATCATTCGTTGGTCTCGTCTTAGATTCAGGAGCCGTATGTCTATCCCATGCATGCTTAATACCCTCACTGTATTACCCTCTACCACTTCTGCTGGGAGGCTGCTCCACTTATCTATTCATATGTCTATCCCATGCATGTTTGCATTCACTCACTGTATTAGCCTCTACCACTTCCGCTGGGAAGCTGTTCTTCCACCCTCTCCGTGAAGTAAATGTTCCTTACATCTAATTAAGGTTACTGGATGAATTGGGGCAGTCTCCGGCCGGGGTTGGGTTCCGGGGACAGTAAATGGGTCGCGTGCGTCGCGTGGAACGGGCCCCTCCTGCCTCTACCTCCAGGCCCCCCCGAAGCTGCATTTACGCTGTCTGCGGTTGTAAAGCTCCGCCCCATTCAGTAGCGGTGTCCAATCGCCCCATTAGTATTTGAGGATAGACCCCATTCCTGAGGGCCGCAGAACAGCCATTTACAGCATCTTAAGGACCTACCTGCCTCCCCTCCCCCTCTCTCACTTACCTGCGCCCTCTTTTCGTGTTACGGTGACGCCTCATGGTGCTGGAGGGTATTGCAGGTTGGATTCTCCGCTGTTTTCATTTAATGACGCTGCCATCTAGTGGGCGGTGGGCGAATCGCAGGACAAAATGTGTAGCCAATGTATAGATCAAAGGGCCTGTAGTTAACTGTTTGGTGGTATTAACTTTTTTCCCCCTCACAAATAAAAAAAAAAAAAAAAAACAGACCTCACAATGATGTCACAAACGAGACGGAGCCCATGAAATGTAATCTTATTTATCTTGATCTATAGGTTTGCGCCCTCTTATCGGGGTGTAGGGTCAACACAAACATACACTTCACACAAACACCCTCTATAACCCCCCCCGGGTGCTGTGTGCCCCCCTTAGAGAACCAATAGAATGTTGCGGTCATTTGGGGCATTCTATCGGTTGCTATAGTGATAACGCGTGATAAAAATTTACACTTTTTGTAACCCACACTTGCTGTGCTTAAAGTGACCCAAAAAGCGCTTAAAAAACACAGTTCCTAATGAACAACCATCTCCTGAAATATTAAAGATTATTCCCCCCCCCGGGGCAAAACCTTGTGGGCTAAAAAACCAATTCTTTAATTCAGAGAGGAATTATAATTTTACACCAAATTTGTGACATTTAAAAGACTAATATTAATTAATAATAATAAGGAATTAATAATAATTAATAATTAAGGATCCTAACAAGTGTACAATTTAAAATTAAAAAAATCAGATTTTTTTTGTTTATTGGTTTGAAATTATTTTTTTTTTAAAAAAACGAAATAATCAAATTTATTAACATTTATTTCTCCCCCCTTTTATGATTTTTTTTTCTCTTGGTTTTTAATTAATTTCTTTTCTAATCCGCGTTTATTTTAAAGACTTATCACCCGCGTTGGGGTTCCGACCCGAACGGACCTTTCAACTCCTCCTCCAGCGCTGATGTAAACATTTTAAGCTCCGCCTCCTTCCCCCCTCCCGACACAAAACAGCACAAAAGGAGACATGACTTTGTTTACTTCACAGAAATACATCGCGTTGTGGAAAAAAAAAATATTCTCATTTTCTTCCCTTTAAACTTCAGATTTTTCGGATTTCATTTTTCTTTTTTTTTATTCCAGACACACGAGAAAATTAAATAAAAAAAAACAAGCAAACAAATAACGACAACACACCTTTCATAAACCGAGAATTCCATTTTTTTCTTCTCTTTTTTTTTTCACGGTCTGCTGTACACATTTTAACATCAATTTTTTTTTTTGTTCGGTATTTTTTTCATTTTTGTTATTTTTTCAACCTTAAAACAATTTTTTTTTTTTTTTTTTGCAATTCACATTTTTTTTTTTCAACTGAACATTTTAAACATCAAAAATTCTCAGACGGAGGGAGGAGGTGGGGGAGGGGCGAGAGGAAGCGGGAGAATTTTACCCTCTTCATTTTTTTTTTGCAGGCCCCCCCTCTGACGAAAAAAAAAGGGGTTAACAGTCACTTGACAGGTCCCGGGTCAAGCAACCAAGGGGTTAAACGGAACATTCTATAGTGAAGAAAGGGGTGACCCACTCTTCTTTTGGGTAAGAGCCCAGGTGCCGTGCTAGTGATGACATCACTCTTCAACATACATCGTAATCTAAAGGGAAGGGGGGACATTTGGTTTCTGTGCTTTTACACCCAATTTATGTCCCTTTATTAATTAAAGGACTACAACTCCCATGATGGAGGTGTAAAAAATTCCATAACGCGGCAGAATTGGAATTATCTGAAAATGTAGATGCTGTTCTTTTCTCGTCACGGGGGAAGTAATTCTCTGTTGCACTCTTGACTTCCTGTCAGCCTTTCAGGAAGTGCTCAGGAGAATAGTGCAAAGAGCAATTACTTCCCCGGGATAACGCATTAATCTCCAATAAATTCTGCCATGAATACTAATGTACAGTATCCACGTGTATCTGGAATAACACCTGGGGGGCTATTTTTACAGAACGATAAAGTTTAAAGGGCAGCTTCCTGTCCACATCCGATTTGTTTTTCCGAGCCCCCGTGGGGGGTTTCAGTCAAGTCCGCACCTGTCGGGGTCCCAAACTCTGCCGCTCCCTCTCGGCGCAAGCCCTCCGTGGAACGTGTTTTTTTTTTTCCATGGAATAATCCTCACCACCAGAGACGCTCATTAAATGAACAAACATGCAAATTTCAAGGCCGCCGACGGATAAAAACATTTACAGCAAATCCAAGAAATACAAAAAAATAAATAATAATAAAAAATAAAAGCCAGATAGACACCCAAAATCCAAGTGCACAACACACACAGCGGGACCAGGGACAGTAGAACAATATGGCTGCTCTGGGCGGCCATTTTGAAAAGTACTTCGGAATGGCCAATGGCTATCGGTGGGGAAATTAACGAATAAAAGGAATAAAAGAAGTATGAAAATCTGTACGGGAACCAAATTCGACTACTTTCCCCCTCCCCGCATCAAAACATAACTGAAATCGAGCCGGACGCCAGACCAAGAGAAGACAGGCCGCCATTTTCCGTCGCTGATCCTACTGAACGCTTCGTGAGATTTTCCCTCTCAAGAATCTATTTATTTGTAACATTAAATCCTGTTGGTTTCTTAAAACTGAAGTCAAGAAAAAAGCTCTCCTTGAATGTGCGTCTCTGTGATAAATATTGCGGAAACTGCATAGATACAGCGGATAACTGCTTTGCTTTATTGTGACATCACCAGTGACATCACAGACCAGGAATTACTGCCTCATTTCACCCAAAAGGTCTGATCTCGTGTCTTCACTTTCAGTTGTGTGGATCAGTTCAAAATGGCCACCCTGCTAGAGTTCCTTCACAGAGATGGCGCTTCCTGCGTGGCACGCGACTTCCTGCCCGGCACACGACTTCCTGCCCGGCACACGACTTCCTGCCCAACCCCCCCCCTCCCCAGATGGAAATTTTGAAAATGGTTACTTTGCAGGACAAGAGAGACTAGAAATACCCACAGAGACAGCTCATAATCATGCAAGAGACAGACAGATAGAACCGGGGGAGAGGGGCTGCCGTGCGCCGTAAACAGCGTCTCGTTACTGCATAATATGAGAAGGCCCAAAAGAACTATGACACCGATCCCCGACGCTCTCCCCTACCGATCCCCGACACTCTCCCCTACCGATCCGACGCTCTCCCCTACCGATCCCCGACGCTCTCCCTACCGATCCCCGACGCTCCCCCTACCGATCCCGACGCTCACGCTTCTCCCCTACATCCCCGACGCTCTCCCCTACGATCGCCGACGCTCTCCCCTACCGCATCGCCGACGCTCTCCCCTACCGACGCGACCTCTCCCGTATCCATCCCGCGCTCTCCCGCAACGATCCCGACACTCTCCTGTACCCATTCCTGACACTCTCCCGCACCGATCCCCGACGCTCTCCCACACCGATCCCCGACGCTCTCCTGTACCCATTCCTGACGCTCTCCCTTACACAGACAGTCCTGATTTCGTGTACATGATAGCGTAATAATAATATAAAAATAAAATTATCCTGTAGGCAGAGAACAAACACTAATAACATCCCGCTCGCTGTGACCGATATCCCATGATCCTCTGCGACATCCAGTATGATGTCACCTGCAGACCGTCTATGAGGTCAGAGTACTTTATTGCTGTAGGATGAGTCTCGGGGTCTATGATGTAATTATAAAAACAATAGCAAAGCGCATTGGAGCATCTCCAGCTCTGCGTGGATTGGTTGCTCTGCAAGCTCCGCCCACAGCGTTAACGAGAGCATTTATGCTTTTATTATATTTTTTTGCAAGGCGAGGAGCGCGTCAGTCAGGAATAAAACATATGGGGGGTGGTTAGAGGGGCAGTCGTCTGGGGGCAAAACGGGCAGCGACAGGATTTAGGGAAAACTTTGGTTTCTTTTCATTTACATTTGGCTGATAATTAAGAAAAACGCACTCGCCAAAAAGGTGAAGAAACAGAAAGAAGGACAGATCGGAAACTGAAGTTTGCAGGTGGGGAGGAAGAAGACGGGAGACTGAATGCGCTACGAATACGGAGTGAGCGTGCATAGTGTGCACACAAGAGTGTGCGTGGGGCTAACACGAAAGGGTTAATTAGCCAGAGCTCTCTATGGAGGGGGCCTTATATACAACTATAGGAGTTAATATGGAGTAATAGGAGGGCTTATAGCGTGTATGAAGGAAGTTATAGAGGGGTCATAGCGTGTAATGGGGTGTTATAGGGGGTGATGGGGGTTATAGGGAGGTGTTATAGGGTTGTGCATGGGGGGGTTAAGGCAGGTGTTACTAGGGTGTGATGGTATAGCGAGTGATGGGGGTTATAGGGAGTGATTGGGGTTATAGGGTGTGATGGTGGTGTTATAGGAGGTGTTATAAGGGTGTGATAGGGGTTATAGGGTGACGATCTTGAAATTGATGGGCGCTTATAGGAGTGATGGGGGTTACTAGGGAGTGTTTTATAGGCGAGATGATGGGCCAATGATATAGGCGTGTGATGGCGGGTTTGTGAGTATAGGGTGTGATGGGGTGTTATAGCGGAGGTGGTTATAGGTAACTGCTTCTCGTATCTCGACCCACTCTCATTCCATGTGATTGGGTTATAGGTGTGCATGGGCTGTATAGGGAGTGATGGGGGTTATAGGGAGTTATAGCGGGAGTGATGGGCAATTATAGGTTTGTGATGGGCGTTATAGGGTGTGATGGGGTTGTATAGAGGTGTTATAGTTGATGGGTTTAAGGCGTGAGGGGGTTATAGGGGATCGATGGGGGTTATAGGGAGGTGTTATAGGGAGTGATGGGGCAATTATAGGTAGAAGAGGTGGAAATAATACCATAAAAATAACCGGACTATTTTGAGATTTTCCTAAATACTAACAGACGGCGTTTCTGTCCCTGGAGTGACACTAAACGAGTACATACATTTACCAATTAAAGAGCCCCTTGGCCCTTTCCCTGCCCCTTCTGACCACCCCAGCAGGGTATCAAGACATGGATTTGCAGACGCCCAATAAGACCAGATGGACGGCACTGACCCCTCCCCCGCGGACCCCAGGAAACAGGAATTACAGCCAAAAAACGCACACACAAGACGTTGGCAGGAAACAAAATCACACTCAGCCACCGGTCGAGAGATAAGACATAAGAAAGCGCCGGGGGGACCCTCCGCCGCCGGCCCCCGGGGGCCCCGTGGAACATATCCAGCAACGTCAAATATACTTAGAATTTTAAAAACCTGAACAGACGGGAAAACAGATCGAGAAACATAAAAAACGGACACCGAGAACCAAAAAAATAAAGAAAGAAATATTTGGGACTTTTCAGACCCTTTTCGCCCCCGGGAGATGTGGGTGACCGACGAAGCTTTGGCTTTAGGTTCACGTCAGTTAACCCCATAGTGGCCAGTGCGGCGGACAAGGCCCTCGTTGGCTCAAATTAGCTGATGGTAACCTAACTCCTGAGTGAAACCCACAGAGGCGAAAACGGGAGCTGGGCGTTAAATTCCGATACTTTTATCATTTACATTATATTTTTTTTCTTTTTTTTTTCCGTATAATTGACTATTTACTCTTTTTTTTTTTTGTTTCTTCTTCGGTTTTAGTCGGCATTGCGCGTTTCAGAGTCCCAGTGTCCCTCCGATCGAGGAAGCCAGAACGACTCCCAACACCACACAACAGATTATTATCATGATCTTCTTCTACGTACCCGGAAGGGGCCGGAAGCACGGACAGCGGAAGGACGGGGAGGAAAAAGCAAAACGACGAGGAAGGAAAGGAGAAAAAAAATATATACAGAAGGAGAGAAAAGAAGAGAGACAGAAACGGAAGACGTGTTAGAAAGCAGGACAGCGCGAGAGTCACATAGTTACATACGTGTAAAGTGCGTGATGCGGAACTTGGTTTACACGGGAAGGTTATTCATTGGAGGGAACGCCGAGTTGGGGTTTTTTTTGTGGGGACTCCGTCAAATAATTATGGATTATTAAATAAAAAAGACTTCTTTGGGGACAAATGGGTGCTTTTGCATGCTACGCTTTATAATTTATAATAGGTATGTTTGCCCCATACGGGGGCATTTGGACCTTAAACCTGGCATTACTAGGTAGAGAGAGGGGGGCGCTGCGTTAAGAGTTTTGGGGGGATTCCGTTAATTATTTTATTAGGTATCAATATGATTTGCCCCTGCCGAGGGGTTTGGGGTTCTCTATTTTCTGGGGTGTTTTTCTCTATTTTTGGAATGATTGCTATGAAGGTTGATCGGCCCCGGACCCCCGGCCCTCTGGACACTCACCCTTCTCGCTTTGCTCTGATATTTGACAGCCTTCTTGGTATCAGAAACGGCTCTCTCGACGTAATCCACGGAGTGCTCCACGTTATACTCAATGCGGTCTATCATCTCCCCCTAAGGGTGGGCAAGAGGCACCGGTGAGTCCCGTGACCGGGGTTATTACGAGAAGCCCCCTCCGGCCCCTTGGCGGACGGTGACCCCCCCTCACCTGACTCTCCACCAGCATGGCCATATCTACAAACATGTCGTGCAGCTCGCGGATGCTGGTCTCCAGCTTAATGATCTCGTTGTGCCGCGTCTCGATCTCGTTCAGAGCTTGTTTGGTCATCTGGGAGTCCATCTTGATCTGTAGGGGGTAGGGGGGCAATTACACACGGAAACATAGAAGATGAGGGCAGGTGAGGATAATTCTGCCCATCTAGTCTGCCTAGATTTACCCCATGGATAAGGAGGAACTTGCTGGAACTGAGCGTCCTCCATGACTACGAGGTGGCACGTGGGATTTACCCTGACCAGGGGGTGGCACATGGGATTTACCCTGATCAGGGGGTGGCACGTGGGATTTACCCTGACCAGGGGGTGGCACGTGGGATTTACCCTGACCAGGGGGTGGCACGTGGGATTTACCCTGACCAGGGGGTGGCACGTGGGATTTACCCTGACCAGGGGGTGGCACGTGGGATTTACCCTGACCAGGGGGTGGCACGTGGGATTACTGGTGGTTATGTGGGGCAGATTACTGTCATCCGTGACCAGATGGGACTGCCTGTAGGCCGTGGTCATGCTTGTGGTGTGGCTAAATAATGGGGTATTTCTGAGCGACGTCCTATATTCCTCCCACCCGTCCTGCTACCCACATCGTCGGTGAATATGGCCAGCTTCCCGCTCTCCAGCATGTCCTCCAACTCCTCATTGGTCGTTGTCCTTCCAGCTGTGAGGGAAAGAGGAGAACGTGTCACAGAACCCGGGAACGGGGTTCCCAACCCCTCCCCCACCCGCGCATGCCCCTCCGGCGCTGACCCCGGCTCACGTACTGATCTCCAGCTGTCTCTGTATACGGTCCTTGCAGCGGTCTCGGTATTTAGACTGCGTGGCGTTGTACTCCGTCATCACTTCCACGAACTTGCGGGACAGAGTCGAGTGCTGAGGGCGGGAAACGATGCGGTGAGATACAGCGGGAGGGGGGCGTAGAGGTAACACGGGGCGTAGGGGTAACACGGGGCGTAGGGGTAACACGGGGGAGGAACGCCGGCTAGGGAACGCTGGCGCCGTAGGGGTGTAGAGTAACGCGGGGCGTAGGAGTAACGTGGGTAACGCGGGCGTAGGGGTTACCGGAGGGGTAACGCGCGGGCGTAGGGGTACGCGGGGGTAGGCTAAACCGGGGGGGTGAAGTAACGCCGGGGCGTTGGGGGTAAACGCGCGGGGCGTGGGGGTAACGCGGGGCGTAGGAGTAACACGGGGGGGGTGAGCGGGGTCACTCTCTCACCTGCGTCTTGCGGATTCGGAGGTCGGCCGACGAGCGGTTCAGTCCTTCCTCCTGCTCGATGCTTTGTTCTATAGCTGCGGGGAGAGTCAAGAAACAAACCCTCAATACAGTCTAAATTCTACCCCCCCGGGGGGCCGGTGAGGGCCGAGTGGGTGTCTAATGACAAAAGTCAGAGGCAGGTTGGAAGGAGGAGAGCGTTAAAAAGTGAAAGTGGCCCCCGAGACATCCTTCACACAGCCGCCCGGGGCCCACAGAGCGACAACGAAAGGTGAGCCTTAGCGGTCTCTTCCACAAATTTCCTTTTTTATTTTTTTAATGCATATTGGAATCCATTTTGCCCGAATTCATGAGTTATTGGAGTCAGAAGACTTATTCTCTGAAAGGAGGAAATGTACTTAAGTATGCTTCCTGGATATGCTCAGTAGCAGCAGCCAATCACACGTACGCTACATGAGCACCGATTGGCTGCTGTTACTCTCAGTACACTTCCTGCCGCCAGGGGGCACAAAATGAGATGGAAGCCTCTGGTGTCCACGCAGCACGGCGTCCGAGAACTCGGGGGATGAGATAAGGGGCAGATACCGCGCAGGTACGGCACAGGAAGGCATCACGCTGTCAAAACGGTTATAATGCCCTCTGATGCCCCGCCCAAAAGGTGAGGGGGCAAAGGTTATTTTACGGGGCTGACCTTTCAACTTGGAGCGAACTTTGTTGGCGGTTTTTTTGATGTCGGCCGTCAGATCCTCCAACTCCTGCTTGGTCTCTGCGGCGGCGAGAGGACGGAAAGTGAGATAAACCAGAAAAAAAGACAAAAAAGAGAGAAACACAAAGTGTGACGGACAGGAAGCGCACCCTCACGCACTCGCTGTCGGGTCATGCGCACCTCTCCGCTCCGTGCTCTGTCTCACCCAATGTGTTTAGCGCTCTGTCTCCCCCCTGTGTGTGACTTTCCATGCCCCCTGTCTATGTTGTACCCCATTATAACCATTATGCCCCTCTATGTTAGTACCTCCTCTCTCTGTAGCACCCCTCCCTGCCCCCAGTATGAACATACCCCCCTCTGTGCCAGCACCCCCCCCGATATGTGAATACACCCTTTCCCCCGTATGTTAGTGCCCCCTTTCTGCCCTCCTATATGTCAACACTCCGTCTCTGTCTGTCTGTCCCCCCTCTCCTCCTCTGCACGCTCTCCCCTCAAGCCCCACTCACTCTCGTCGGGGTTGGGGGCAGCCAGGATAGCGCTGTGCTGTTTCTTCACCTGCTCCACATCCTCTGAGAGCTTCTCGATGCATCCACGGATCTCCTCCACCTGTACGGACGGACAGACGCACATCAGACACCGCAGGGCATTATCAGAGGCATGGGAGGCGCCAGCTAGAACCCAAAGGGTTAATACCCCATACTCAGCACTGCCACTAGGTAAACATTTCATAATAATATGCTTAACCTTTTAGTGGCCTGCTCACGTCCCACACACTGTCCACTCACAGCCATGTCCCACACACAGCCCGCTCACAGCCACGTCCCACAAACAGCCCGCTCACAGCCACGTCCCAAAACAGCCCGCACTCAACAGCACGTCCACCACACAGCCCGCTAACAGCCACGTCTCCCACACCACAGCCCGCTCACAGGCCACGTTCCACAAACAGGCCCGCTCACACCACGTATTCCACAAAAGGCCCGCTCACAGCCACGTCACACACACCAGCCCGCTCACAAGCCACGTCCCACAAACAGTCCGCCTCACAGCCACGTCTCACACACAGCCCGCTCTCACAGCCACGTCCCAACCAAACAGCCCGCTCACAGCCACGTCCCACAACAGCCCTTCACAGCCACGTTCCCACAAACAGCCCGCTCACAGCCACGTTCCCACAAACAGCCCGCTTCACAGCGCACGTCCCAAAAACAGCCCGCCTCCAGCCACGTTCTCACACACAGCCGCTCACAGCCACGTCCCACAACAGCCCGCCTCACAGCACGTCCACAACAGCCCGCTCACAGCCACGTCCCACAAACAGCCCGCTCACAGCCACGGTCACACACACAGCCCGCTCACAGCCACGTCCCACTCACAGCCGCTCACAGCCACGTCTCCAACACAGCCCGCCTCACAGCACGCTTTCCACAAACAGCCCGCTCACAGCCAACGTCCCACACACAGCCCGCTCACAGCCACGTCCCACTCACAGCCCGCTTACACCACGTTTCCCCACTCACACGCCCACCACAGCCACGTCCACAAACAGCCGCTCACAGCACGTCCCACACACAGCCGCTCACAGCCACGTCCCACACACGGCCCGCTCACAGCCACGCCCACAAAACAGCCGGCTCACAGCCACCGTCCCCAAACAGCCCCGCTCACAGCCACGTCCCAACAACAGCCGCTCACAGCAAGTCCACAAACAAGGCCCGCTCACAGCCACGTCCAACCAACAGCCGGCTCACAGCCACGTCCCACAAACAGCCCGCTCACAGCCACGGTCTCACACACACCCGCTCACAGCCACGTCCCACAAACAGCCCGTCACAGCCACGTCACACCACAGCCCGCTTCACGAGCCAGCGGTTCCCACTCACAGCCCCGCGCCAGCCACGTCTCACACAAGCCCGCTCACAGCCACGCCCACCCAAACAGCCGCGTCAACAGCCACGTCCCACACAACAGCCTCACAAGGGCCATTTCTCATAGCTAAAGATACCATCATCAGCGGTCTACTCAATAAGTAATGACTCACCACGATTCACAGTCCGCCAACATATATGCAATTACCACAAAGACTTAGTCTCTTCATATGACCTCCCATAAAAAGAGCAATCAAACTTCACATGCGATACACGAGCCCAATACAGCAACACCACTCGGCCCCGCACAGACCCGCCACGTCCCACACACGGCCCGCTGCCAAATACCCCAA
Organism: Spea multiplicata; assembly: GCA_009364415.1. NCBI lineage: Eukaryota > Metazoa > Chordata > Amphibia > Anura > Pelobatidae > Spea > Spea multiplicata. Next base: position 28,162 of record VKOC01005043.1, read on the forward strand.
AGGAAAGGACTCACCTGTTCGAAGAATTCATCCATGAAGTGGTCTCGGTCCACGTGCACAATCTCCTCATCATCATCACTGTCTTTAGCCTAGAAGAGAAGAGCACTGAGTGTGAGTGTGCGCTACAGAAGCCTTTCTCAGGGCAGCGTGAGGGGCATCAGACAGGACAGGGTGCGTGAGATGCTGGGACAGAGGTTAACGAGAGACAGCGATCAGGAGTCAGCTGGGAACACGGAGCGTCCCCTCCTGCCACGGACACCCGGACCCCTGCGGCCAGATGGCACCAGATGGGTCCTTCTCTTTAGATGGAAACCAGTAAGAGGAGAAGGAAGAGACTGGGGGAGGAGAGACGGGGAGAAGAGACGGAGGAGAGACGGGAGGAGAGCGGGGAGGGAGAGCGGGGAGGAGAGACGGGGGGAAGACGGGAGAAGGACGGGAGAGAGGCGGGGAGGAGAGGCAGAGGAGACGGATGTATGGAGCGAGGAGAAAGCAAGGAAAGAGACAGACAGAGAATTAGAATGCAGAACTACAGGAGAGAGATATGAGGATTAACAGCGATAAAGGGGGTTAAAGGCATCTTTAAAGGGTTAATGAGACTGCAAGGGGGGTATATTTAGAAACCTTGCTGAGACACCACAGGACTAAGACCAGAGCCAGACCACAAGGTCACTCACTCTGTGTGTAACACAAGCCTGTCCCAAGAGACAGAGCGAGAGACAGCGAGAGAGGGGCAGAGACATCCAGCACAGGGGCAGGAGAGGAGGGAGCGGGGGGGGGGGGCTGTGACTGCAGACCAATAGGCTGGGGGTCAAAAACAGAAGTAGGGGGTCTCAGGGAAGGCAAGAAGATTAAACCCAGGTGGACTCCCATCACACACAGACAGGGAACATGGCAGCCAATCCACACGGTGCCACCACCTGCACTGACAGGGGCATTAAATCTCTAAGACGAAACCGCCGGCCGAGCGACCCTGTGCCAACCCCGCCGACCCACTGCCGGC
>VKOC01005044.1:0-30331 GCA_009364415.1 Spea multiplicata
ATATATATTATATAATGTGCGTCTCTGTACCTGCGCGTCACGGTCTGTCTGATTTTGTGTTTTTATTTATTTTTGAATGAAAGGAAAAGATGCACAAACTTCTGGAGGTTTACGAGCGTCTCGGGGGAGAGGAGAATATCGTGAATCCGGCAAACGAATTCATTAAAGAAGGACATATCCAGAAATTATCTGCTAAGAACGGGACCACCCAGGACCGCTACCTCTACCTGGTGAGAGGATTCTCCTTCCAACCTATTCTGAATAATAATAAAGAAATACCGGTAATAATCTACAAATAATTAATAAATATATTCCGATATACTAATTGTAGAATTATTAGTATATTTGTTAACAATCATTAATATATATTAATTAATAGTAATTAATTAAATAAAGTTATACTATCACTCAATAATAGAATACTCCTAATTACATGAATATAACAAATACTATTACTAATAATAATAATGAATAATAGAATAATGTGTTTTCTTGCTGTTTAGTTTAATTGTATGCTGCTTTACTGCGTCCCCAAACTGCGGCTGATGGGGCAGAAGTTCAGCGTGCGCGAGAAAATCGATGTCGCCGGACTTCAGGTCGGTGTCTGTGGAGTTTAAATCCTATGCCGGCTGAGTGTGTTAAGTCTTAAGACCAAACTTCATGGAGAGGGTAGTAGATAAGTAGAGCAGCCTCCCAGCAGAAGTGGTAGAGGGTAATACAGTGGGTGGGTTCTAGGCTTCTGTCACCCGGATATGAACCTTTTTTTTTTTTTTAGGTCCAGGAAATTGTGAAGCCGAACGCATCTCCTACGTTTCTAATAATAGGGAAGAAGCGGTCGCTGGAACTCCAGGCCAGGTATCAACGACTGTTTAATTAAATGAACCGTCTTGGGAGGTGATCTTTTGGCTGGCTGGGCAGTATGGGAGTCGGAGACCAGGTGCCAAAAGTTTAGGTAACTGTTTGGATGACTTAGTAACTATTATTAATATTATTGCAGGACGGAGGAGGAGCGGAGGGACTGGATTCAGGTGAACGGACTTTTTTAATTGTATCGCGCTCCGTATCCGTATCGCGCTCCATATCATGCTTCGTATCCGTATCGCGCTCCATATCATGCTCCGTATCCGTATCGCGCTCCATATCATGCTCCGTATCCGTATTTGCTCCATATCATGCTCCGTATCCGTATCGCGCTCCATATCATGCTCCGTATCCGTATCGCGCTCCATATCATGCTCCGTATCGCGCTCCGTATTTAAAGGGACACTAATGTTTAATTCCAAACACTCCATCATCTTCTGGGAACTCGGAACCTTCCGAATAAAACGGAAGTTATTAGTAAATTATGAAGTATCCACATAGTGAATAATGATTTTCGCAGCGATGTAACGCAGAGCTGCAGCTGCCCGTCCTGACCCTGCGGGGGCAGCAACCTCCCCCGAAAATAACCTGAAAACTCAGCTATCCAAATATAACCCCTCCCCCGCGGAGCGAAGAATCCGAGCCGCCGAATCCCCCCGAAGTGACGCGTTCGCAGCGAGGGGTTTGGAGATTTGCTTTTTATGACCAATGGGATAAACTTTCAGCCACGATGATAAATACTTTTACTGGTCGGAAGTCGGCCAATGGGAACGCTGCCATCCCCCGATCGCTTAAAAAAAAAAAACTAATTGGGCGCTTTTATTTTTTTATATTCTGTCCCAATTCCCAGCGTTCCGTGTTCTCCATATTATTATTATTATTAATTTATTATTTCTCTCCGTTTCAGGTCATTCAGGCGACGATCCAAAAACACAAACAGAACAGCGAGACGTTCAAGGCTTTTAACAGCTCGTTTTCCCGGGAGGATGAACACTGTCCCGATTCTCCCGTAAGTCCCGTGATTCACTAACCGTGTTCCCACCCTTTCACTGCCGGAAGGGGGAGAGAAGCGGGGCCGGTGGCACTGAAATGGTTAAATAAAGTGTACCTTGAAGCATTGGGAAGTAAACGCGAGTTATTATCTCCGTCACGCTTTAATTATCAAAAAACAGGGTTAATGAGCAAAAAGTGTAAATTAGAGTAAAACATAAATGAATATATTTGCATTCTTCCAGATACCGGCGAGTGGCGCTCAGTACGATTCTACCCCGGGGTCTGACGGCTGCGGCTCTCCAGGGGGGGTAAGTGCGTCTTATAATTAGGAAGCGTTTAGGGCTCCAGCTACAATTATAGGATTTTCTTCTACTAGAAATGGGTTATTGAGTCAAAGTGGAACTTTCTGCGGGTAAAATTACTATTTTTTTCATTTTTCACCATTTTTATTTTTTTTGGCCACAGGGGGGCGGTCACGCGCAGAGACACCGGGGTGCTTAAATAGAAACCTCATTAACACATTTACCCCCCCCCATCAGTCACATGCGTGGAAATCGCACGTTACGCAAGCAGCGAGATCCGCCACCCAGCAGCCGCCTTTCCGTTCATTTATGAGAATTATAATAAGTGGGATTTCTGCACCAAAAAAATGGGTTTATTTATCATTTATTGTGCGGTTTAAGAATTGGAATCTTCTGCCATAAAAAAGCAAACTGTTTTATTGACCGTAACCCCTGCCCCCGAGCCGCTAATCTGCGGTGTTTTCTTTCTGTTTTGAAGCCGGACTACTTCAGAAAATCTAAAATAAAGAATTGTAAAGGCTGCGGAGAGAGCTTTAACTCCATCACGAAGCGGCGGCATCACTGCAAGCAGTGCTCGGCGGTAAGAGAAGACGCCCCCCCCGCGCTCGCCGGCTCCTGTCTATCGAAACGGGGAAAAAACTCCCGTATTAAATAAAAACTGAATGAAATGTGAGGTTTTTAATGCTGGGAAGGACGTCTTGTTGGGTTTCATGGAACGAGAGGCTGTCTGATTCGGATCGTTTTTGTTATTTTAGGTGATTTGTGCCAAATGCTCCGAATTTAAGCTTCTTCCAGAAAACGGGAGGCATCACCGAGTCTGTAAGGAGTGTTTTCCGCTGTCCGCGGCCGGCCCCTTCCTCCCGGGGGGAGCAGATCCTGCTGGGGAAATAAAGAAGAAAACCAATTTCGAGGTAATTTTTCTGGGGGGAAATGAATGAAATCGATGAGGTCCGCCCGGTCGTACGATTTAGCGCCTCGTTGGGATCCCCGTGTGATTAATTTCCGTAACCGCCGGTTTATTAACCCGTTCTCGTCTCTGATGCCGACGTTTCAGCAGCGGCTGCCGGCCGGTGACTGGTTGTAGAAAACGCTCGTTTTTATTTATTTTTGTAAATTCTGGGTGGATTTTCGTTTCCGTTTTCTCCTTTTAGATGAGAAATTCGTTGTCTCCGGAGAGCAGCGTTTTCTGCAGTAACCTCCTTTTTCTGGAGAAGGGGAAGAGCTGGAGCCGGGTCTGGGTCTGTGTACCCAAGGCTGAGCCTCTCGTCCTGTATCTTCAGCTCTGCGGTCAGGTGAGCGATTTATGGCGGGAATAAATGTTTTAAAAGTCATCGATATCTGTGGGTTCTAAATCAGAAGGGAGAGCAGCCAATGGGAGACGAGCCGAGCGGTGATGACATCACTTGTTTTCTGTACGGACGTCTCCTTTTATGATGGTTTTATATGTAAAGTAATAGACAGATGCTTTTCTTTCATCATCACCCAAAATCAAACTGGTCATTATCCTGACATCATCAGATCGGGTCCAGAAAAGCCCGTTTATGGAGCCAACCCGGCAGACTCCCTGACTAAAAGCAGAGCCGCGGAGTGAGGTTTAGCTGAGTGGAGGGGAAGCCGATACGATTTACTCGGTTATCAGGCAGGTAGAAAATACCTAAATATGAAGAATTAAGTATTTGGCCACAAAATGAATTCTCCGTTTTATCGCCGCCGTCATTCATGGTCCGTGTTACGAGCCTGGAGTTTAAAGGGTTAAAGAAGTTCTCGGTGAGACGCTTGCATTCCGCGGAGATTCTGTAACCCGCTCGCTACGCGCGGTACGATTTATGGGGGATACCCGGCCCTGAATTCGGCCCCCCCATAAAGAGTGACTTTCCGCTAAACCCGATTCCTCCTCGGCTGTCGGAATTTAAACTCTGGATTCTAACGATGCTTCCGTCTTTTTTTAGGACGGAAAGTCGGCCCGCGCCATACCGCTGCCCGGATACGAAGTGAGTTTAGCCGGTGCCGCCGACAAGCTGGACCTGAAGCACGCGTTCAAGCTGAGCCAGTCCCAGCAGACGCTGTTCTTCGGCGCGGAGGACGAGGAGTTAATCGCCAAATGGAGAGGAATTCTCAGCCGGGCCTCGAAGGGAGAAGTTTGGGACGTAACGGACGAGCCGGACGAGGCGTAGGAACCGCTTCCCATCTTCTTACAAAGCGTCCTCCAAACGGCGGCTCCGGAGCCCCATCGCGTAGCTTGCTGTATGTTCTTGTGTTGGCCGATCCGTGGCGCTGCGGACCCTCGGGGTCCGTTTTCCGTGCCGTTTATCCCGTCAGGATGTCGTATTTCCTTAAATGGGTCGATCCGTTAGATGTTACGGTCCGCGGCTCCGCTGGTTTTGTGAATAAGTCTATTTAAAAAGAGCTGCACCTTGTCTGGCGACGACGTATCAAGAGACGGCGAACAATAAATCTTTACAAAGACGCGGCTCCCCGTGGCGGAGTCTTGGCTTCCAAAAAGTTAGCACAGAAGAGATCATGGCCGGCCACGGGCGTCCCTTCCGCGTAGTCCCGCTTCTCGTGGAAGCCGCCATCTTTTGGGATGAAGGGCTTCTCTGTCGAGTAGCACTCTGGTCTATGTTGGCGCTCGTGAAGCATTAATAGACGGGGCTCTTGCTGTCGGTGAAATAACTCCCCCCAAAAAAATCTTCCCCCAAATGAATCCAAAATCCAAGCACCTTCACCACGTTTCAAGAAGTTTTACCGAATGTCTGTTAACCCCCTGTGTGTGTCAGGCCCATGAAATGCGTTGCCCACATGTGGTGCTCAGAGGGTTAAAACAACATTATCAGTACTGCTGGGAAAATATTTTTTTCTTTATTGTTAATTCGGGTTAATCTGCTGTAATTTGTGATTTTATTTATGATTTGTAAATAATGTTAAATACAGATTTTCAGACATTTAAGAAAAAAAAAAGGTTTAAGACGTTGAGCACAAAACGAGGGGATTTTACAGAAAACTGTCTTTTTTTTGGTCTGTTTTTATATTGTCACCGTTTCTTGTGTTTTTGTTTTTTTTTTTGTTTTTTTTATAACTTCTTTAGATGACTCGCAGGTCCGGACTATAAAATATATAAAATGTATTTAAATGGTAAAAAGCACCTCGACTCCCGGTTTAATAAGAATAAAATTTTTGAGAATTCTGAAGAGATATTTTAATGTTTTTGCTTTCATTTTCTAATTGCCGTGGTGACGATATCATCTTCCTGAGTCAGATAATGCGTTTTAATCAAAATCACATCCTTTTGCCCCATTCAATGCAATCCTCGTTCCCCAGGTCCCCTCGGATGGGAGGCTGTTCCACTACAACCATCATCCGTTCGTCATCTACAACCTCAGGAATCTCAGGAAAGTTTATTTTTTTCCTGGATGAACTAAAATTATTTGTGCAAAGAGGTACTGGTGCAAGGATAGAATAGCTGTCTTATCGCCATAGCAACCAATGTCATTTTTGGCACTTTGCTCCTTTCCGTTGGTTGCTATGACCCCCCTTTTACCAGAATCTTTTTGTTTTTTTATTTTTTATAATGGTAAATGTTTAAAATGTCCTTTTTTAAAACCAGTTACACCCAGTCTGGCTACTTTTTTTTTTAATAGAAAATTGCTATTTTGAGCCTTTTAACAGAATTGTTGCTAATAATAGAGATTTAATACTCAGACCCTGTTGTTTCCGATGCCGTCGCAGGTCAGACGATGTCATGAGCAAATTTTCTCTATTTCTCTGTAACCCCCTTTTTAAGAGAAATGGTTATTAAATCCTCCATTGTTTTTTATTTAATATCCCGAATTAATTTAAATAATAATATTAATATAAATTGCTCGGTGACGCCATAATAAAACGTCGAGTGTTTCCGCTAATAATGAACTTCTCTGAAAATAAGTCTCTTTAGGTCGCCGGCGCGTTTTTTGATCTTTCTGTTTGCAGGTAATTGCTGAAGTCTCGCGTTTCCTTTGAAATCTGTTGACTTTTTTTTTGCTTTCTGCCAATTATTTTGGTTTTGAATTTCATGAAATCGCCTAAAATGTGTTTGAAGAAGATAAACGCGCGGCGGGGGGATTCTCCGGCACTGAAGGTGGGAGCTGTGGACCTGGGTGGGTTTTTCCATCTCTCAATCTTTCTGTCCAGATGGAGCCCCCCGAGCTGGAGGCCGAGATAACAGAAGCCAGAAGTCTTCCATCGTCTTTATGAGCCGCCCAGAATGAGCGTTTATTTTACGAAGAATGTAAAGCGTGCGTTTTTAGCCGCGGCTTTCATGTAATGATGTCATCTTGGAAATTCTTGAAATCGCGTCTGACCCAAAGTCATTTGACTTTACCGGTTAACGAGATTAAACGAGCGGTGAACGAAGCGGACCGCGGGAGGGATTTATAACGAGGTGTTTTCGAGGTGTATTTGGGTTCTTAGTAATTGTTACGCTTTTGCCGTCTTTTGCGTTGTTGAACTTCCATCCGCAGCGCGTTCTCTGAGGGTCCGCAGCGCGTTCTCTGAGGGTCCACAGCGGGTTCTCTGAGGGTTCTTCTCTGAGGGTTCTGCAGCGGGTTCTCTGAGGGTCCGCAGCGGGTTCTCTGAGGGTCCGCAGCGGGTTCTCTGAGGGTCCGCAGCGGGTTCTCTGAGGGTCCGCAGCGGGTTCTCTGAGGGTCCGCAGCGGGTTCTCTGAGGGTCCGCAGCGGGTTCTCTGAGGGTCCGCAGCGGGTTCTCTGAGGGTCCGCAGCGGGTTCTCTGAGGGTCCGCAGCGGGTTCTCTGAGGGTTCTGCAGCGGGTTCTCTGAGGGTTCTGCAGCGGGTTCTCGGAGGGTTCCCCGTCCCCTTTCAGCTCTGGAACCTCAGGCGAGGGCAGGCAATTAAACAAACTCGCTTTACGATAAAAGGCAGAGAAGCCGCAAAACATTTCGAATTGGAGGCTCCTTCAGCTGCCCCTGGGGGGTAAATGGAATTCAGTAGACTATAAGAGATTACGAGCTCCACAGAAAACATGGCAGCGAGATAAGACCCTTATAGCCCCGTATTGGGGTCATTGAGTTAAGTCGATATACCATAGAGAGGAAGAGGCTGAGATACCTCCTGCCGGCAGAGATAATAACGTCTTATCCGTTTCATAAAGCTGACGGAGGACGGCGCGTTCCTCGGTTCCTTAAAGTCCGTCGCGTGTAATTTATGATTAATCGGTGTTCTCGGGTTTCATCAGACGAGGAGCTGAGTGCGTCTGCCCCCTACCCAGACGCCGCTTCATCCACAATGGATCCACCGCGTACCCCTAGTGCGTCGGCCGTCACGTAGACCGCGCCAGCCGGGAAGCCTGATCTCCATCTGAAAGCGAGATGCCTCGTCCCACCTGCTCCTCCGAATTCAGGAAAAACAAAGGGAATCGGATTATTTTGCTCTTAATCCAGAATTCCTCCCCAAATCGATAAAAGACCATATTAGGCCATCGTTAATAAACGCAGCAGAGTCAGGTTCTTTCTCGGGGACGGAGACCCTCTAACACTTTGAGATTAAACGGGGGCAACAATGGCTGTTAATCAGGTGCCGCAGCGGCAATAAAGCCAGAGACCGGGGTAATTGGCGGGGGTACGACGCGGCCGCGCATGTGCTCAGTCAGATGTTTCATGGATATTGCGTTTTTAATTTCCGCATCATTTTACAGCTCGGAACGTAAATTCAGCAAAGTATCAAATTAAATGCGATTTCGTTCAGAAGGTCAGAGAAATTTTAGAAAAAACCCAAACGGCGCGTTTTATATTATACCTTAAATGAAGTATTTTTGCCCGTTTCTGTATATTTTCCGTGGGGTGATCTTTGACATTTTTGCCCCTGTCTGATTTTTGCAGCCCCCCCCCCGCGCGGTAACGAAATGCTGATGGATCCGCGCACGGAAAGCATTTAGGAAAATACCTTTGTTTTGATGAGCGAGATGTTTTCTTTGTGTTCCTCGGTACTCACAACGCGCTTCATTATTTCACAAACCATTTCCCGCACCAGACGGCCCTGGAAAATGAATTATAAAATATTGCCTTTTGAGGATAATTATGATTATTTCAGTAAATGGGATATTTTCAGATGCATTTTTTTTTTTGCGCCGGCGTCAAATAGACACCGGGGTATTTAACCATTTGTTTGCCGAAGGGAATGTGCTCCCCATTTGTGTAGAATCCGTGTGTCGGAGGTTTCTATGTGAGGAGCAGAGGGGTCATTTTCAGTATTTTTCCTACTAAACCAATAAAGAAAATGAGTCCCAAAATAACGATATTTGGGAAATTAAAAGCAAATTGTAGACTTCCGTGATTGGCGCGTTACGGCGGTCGTTTATCAATCCCGTTCTATGGTCTCCTTCAGTTTGTAAGAGTAAGGAGTCTACGGTCCTACGGTTCACCCATATAGTGACCCCATGGGGCATATTCACTAAACGTCTCTCATCGAAGCTCGCCTCCAGCAACTGAATGTTTTGTGAAGATGGAGCAGATCCTGATATTTACAAGACTTTCCAAACCGACAACTCTGCCGAAAACGTCACCCTTTGGAGGATCCGCCGTATTGAGTCATCTCATCCTAGTCTCCTCCCGAGGGTTAAAAGACAGATCCGCGGATCTATTAAGATAAATATTTCCCAAATCCCCAGTATTTCCGCTTCTAGCTGCTTGCGTTTGCAGGAAGAGATGTTAACGAGGTCCCGGTACGTATTTTATACACAAAGACGGCTCCAGGAGGAAATACAGAAAAAGCCGTCAGAAAAGTCACCAAATAATCGTTTCCAATTCTTATTTTCTAGGATCGTTCCCATATTAATGGCTGAACCGGCCCTCGGGAGACTTACTGGGGGGAAATCCACTGACTGTATTTTATCTGCGATTCTCGAATTTAGAAGAAAGTGTCCGAAAAATGACAATCGCTTATTAAGGATCCTCGGAAAGTCTTCCTTCTGAGGTGAAAAACCAGCCTGAAGAGGTTACCCTGTCGCCTTTACACCTCTGGAGTATTTGGGGCTATTACTAATATTATTATTATTATATATTATTATTACTCTTATTATTGGTATTATTAATAATGAGGACTCTGAGACTCTGCGTTGGTAATAAAAGCCGGTACTTGGGCGCTTCTCTCGGAGCCGCGTAAGGTGAGAGGGTCCGGGGAAGAAAGGTCTCGATCTGTGAGCGGAGAGACGCCGCGCTCCTCAACACAAAGACGCCATTGATCGCAGACACAATGGGGCGCGAAACCCCCTTCCAGGTCATGCTCGCTGCTCCCACCATGCGCCGGCGCTCAAACCCAGCAAGTAAGAGTTTAAATTCTTTGTCCTCAGAATGAAAAACGATGCAATAAAAAAAACGAGAAAGTTTATTAAACTTCATTAAACTTCACCGGCGGAGAGCCATTTCTTGGTTTGTTTCGTTGACATTTCAGGAAGCCGCCGGACCAGTGGGTACCTGGGGTGTTAACCCTTTCCAGTCTAATGTGCCCTATTACCCCTTGTGGTGCAGAGACGGGGTTAACGATAGAAGTCAATAATAATAATAATTAATAATATCATCACTTTGTCTCTGACTTTGGGGTTAGTTTTTTCTCTTATACTTTCTGTTATGACCTCACAGCGAGCGAAGGGACAGGAAACGAGATCATTTCCCGGGTTGGTGGATGGGTAGGAGAGAGGTAGGGATGGAGGGAGGATGGATGGAGAGCGTGGATGGGTAGGGATGGAGGGAGGGGGTTTGTGTTTCTATAGATAAAGGTTTATCACGTACATCCAGCAATGATATTCGATGTACTTTATGAACGCGAAGCCCCCTGTTCTGCCGCAGTCGGCGTTTTGGTGACTTACGGGCAGATCTGGTAACGAGTCCCCCGTGTGGGGCTATTATCTGCCCTCCTGCCTCTGAATTACCCATCAGGCACAGGATGCAGGCGCGTCGGAGCGGAGTCCCTGCAAGCGGGAAATTCTTTTTCCATGCGTTGTGTTTTAACGTTGTTTCGCTCAAACAAAGCTTTAGATTTCTTTAAAAAAATTAAAAAAAATCGTCCATAAAACAAACTGAAACTTTTTTTGGATTTTATTCTCAAAATTATATTTGAAAAAGTTGGTTATGTTTTCTCTTCCAGGTCTATGGTGGCTGAACCAGGTTTATTTCTTTGTATCATTTTTCTGGTTCCGCCCCCCACCTGCTGATCCTCAGTCGCCCCAAGTCAGGCGCTGGGTGATGATGTCATATCCGTGAGCTCCCAGACATTACCCCGAGGAGCTGGATCTGGGTTTCTCCCTGCGCATGCCTGAGAAAGCTCCCACATCTTCACACTCAGGAGAGGTTCTGAGACCACCTTGATTGGCCCCGCGGGCTGCTGACCGGCAGGGCTCTGTACTTACATGCGGCCGATGGCTGGACTTGCCCGGTGCAAAAATATATAACGGCTGCCTCTCGTATTCAGCCGTCGACTGGTGGCCCCGCGTTATTTGTATGAGGGTCACCTGGTAATCCCCAGTCTGGCCCTCTGTTGGCCCCTCGTACTGTAGGGTTAAGTTGCTGATGTGAGATGAAATTTCCCAACTTAGTCAAAGTTCCAGTTTAAAGAACGAAACGGAATTCCAAGCCAAGTCTCCATAGTGACAGAGCAAACACGTGAATTGTGAACCATATCGCCATAGTAACATAGCGAACCAGCTGACTGCAGTTTGTGTGCTGTGGCCCCGCTGACCCTTCCAGCCCGAATAGGTAGCGGTGACCCTAAGCCGGGTGTAACCCCCCCGGGAGTCACGACCCGCGGCACAGGCCGCAGACCCCTAACCGCTCGGCCCCCCGCAGATACCGGGAACAGCCGCTCCGCTCTCACTCCTGACACTCGGTGTGCAGTACCCCGCGCTGGCCGGCAGAGGGCGCTCGCACACCCCGCACTCACCGCTCTCAGGGGCAGATCCAGGCAGATCTCTCACTCCTTAACTGTTTCTGTCCAATCCAGATTACAGATTAATGCCCCGGCAGGGCAGGATCCCCCCCCCAGCCCCCATGCATCCAGAAAGAAGATTGCTGGCTCATTAAAGCTCTCACAGGGCTGGGATCCGGCAGGTAGGGGCAGATTCCCGGTGCGCTCCCCGCGGTGATCCCGGTGATCCTCACCTGCCTCCCTCTCTGCCCTCCCCGGGAGGTCTCCGGGAAGAACATGCAGCTCGCAACAGCCTCTGTTCTGGATCTTTCAAGGATCACAGAGGAAAGAGAGACCCCAGGTAAGCAACAGCCCCTGCTAATACCCCAGCATGGGGCCAGGTGAGGGGCAGCAGCTCATTCCCACCACTGGGGCAGTTAAATCAGGGGTCACCCTACAGAATACACCGACTTCTTTTAACTGCTTGTGTGCCGGACTACAAATTATACAATCCCTTGAACTACAAAAGGTTAATACTTTATTGGGATTATTACCCCCCCCCCGCCCAGGGAATGGGTTAATGATAGAATTATTACTGTAATTATGTGTTTAACCAGCTACATGCCAGGGTAAAGCCTTCCACTCTGGCACGCAGGGGGTTAAAGTGCATACATGCTGGGGCATTACTGGTGGGCTGTATTTAGTCCCATATGGAGGGGTCCTGATACAGCGGCTGGGGGGGGCAATAATGTTTCCAAAATGTAGCAATCTGTACATTGTGTTCTTTGTATCGGTTATTGGGGGTTACATTCACATTGAAAGCTGAGAGCTTTAACCCTTTGAGGGGCTTTTTGTTGCTTTAAAAGATTTTGTGAGCCAATCTGGGGTCTGTATGGGGTACTGGGGGGTATAATTATAGGATTCAGGGCAATATCTCCAGCTGGCGTCCACAGAACCCCCCCTCACGACGCGTCCGTGTAATCGATACCCGTATCTCACCCTCTCTGTTACGGGATTTCTCAGACCTTCTGGTGGGTAACGTATCGGGGTTCCGGGGGTCAGCCGGGGATAAGTATTAAGCGCAGGTCGCGAAGGGTCACGCGCCTCCCACCACATGCCGCTATCTTCTGAAATCGCCGTCCCCCGGCGGCTTTTCTTATGAAAATGTGAAACATTCGCGTATCCTTCGGGCGACTCGGCCAAACGTTTACCCAAAGGGGGCAAAACTCCTACCCCGCTACGGCGTACGACCCCCGGCGTGCCCCGCGTGACACCAGGAATCCCACGTTTAATGAGTGACCAAAATCGTTATCAATTGACTTTGTTGGGCGGTTTTGGGCGGAATCGGCCAGCGTGCGGGGATAACTTTTTGTAAATGATTGTAGCTTTTTCTGGATCAATAATCGGCGTTCTGGGTCCAAGCGGGAAGATTTAGGGCGCGTTGATTTACGTTAAATACATATGATGGCGTTGTGATGTAATAGTATTCTTAGCAGCGGTCCTTTCCACCGTCCTAGAGATCTCTGGAGGATCTAAGCAGCTGCTAACGGATCCAACCTGATGGACATTGGGCTTCGTGGGGGTTCTTTCTCCAACGTCCCCCCCCCGGTTAGGTTCGTAATACTCGGGGTCTCCAGAGCGATGGGTGGGGGTCCAGCTTCAAGAAACCCACCACGCTCACGTTTGCTGCGAGTTCCAGCGTTGTGAGGACCCTTCGGGGAGCCGTTCCTGATCTCCATGAAGTGATTCGTTCGGCTCTTGGGCTTTAAGGATCTGTGAGATCCGCGGCAGAGAATTCTAATTCCCAGCAGATGACGGCGATGGCCGCTCTCTTATTACGCAGGGGTCCGTTACCCCGGAGTCTCTCTTAGTAAATCTCAGCGTCTGGCAGTGGGATGAAGTCGCATCGTCTCCGCGTGGTTTGGGATCCGTCATGCGTGGAAAATGTTCTAAAACTCGTCACCGTGGCGCATTACAGTTACATTGATGACTGACTGGGTAACTTTTCACATACAGGACAGTTGCGTAGAACGTGAATGTTCTAGAGCGTGAAGCGATCCGGAATCCCTTTATCCCGAGTGTTCCGTATTGGGGTTATTTTTGAGGTTACCGGTACCGTTATCGTCCTCCGCGGGCCGTTTGTTTATTACCATAAAGTTCCCCTCGCAGACACTTTGTGATTCCGAGGATTCCCAGCAGGGTAAGGGTTAACAGTCTGCGTCAGCATTGGAAATATTAACACATTCTCTGCCAAGTGAGCAGAGTAGCGGTGTGAGGGTCCCGCGTTGACCCCATCACATTCGTAGCTATTCATTGGATGGTGAATCCAACATGGTGGCCAATCCGATGTTCTTCTCATTCATAATTGTAATTGTGGGCCCTTAACCCTTTTATACCTGTTGGTTCCGATGTGACAGATCTGGGACCCCGCGGAGCGTTCACGAAGCCGGCACATTTTCTGCCGGGTGCACAGAAACGAGCGCTTTGTAGTCGCACAAAATGTCAACTCATGAAAGCAGAAGCCAAAAGCATCGAACATCTGGTCTGGAACTCATTAAGGGCGACGGTTTGCGCAGGCAGGGCCATTTACCCGGGAAAATGTACCCCTTGTGGCCCTGGGTAGTTGGGGTAGGTGGCAACTTAATTTCCCTTGAAATGGGATAATAGCAGCATTAATCAGCCGTTCCGGGGGTTCGGGGGGGAGAACGTGGCATTTAGAACTGTTTTTTTTTCTCTAAAAAGTGACTTTTTGCGTTTATTTGAAGCCTCGTCGCCTCCATGTTTTCTTCGAACAAAACTTTCATATGAATACAGAAATATCCTCTTTATGGATGGTCTGTTTGCCTTGATATAAATATTATATAAAATACAAGATATAATAATATAACAATAATAATATATATAAAATAATAAAATAATATATATATAATAATGATATAATATATAATAATATATATATTAATAATAATAATAATAACATGATATAATAATATAATAACAATGATATAATAAATGATATATAATAATAATATTAATAATAATATAGGGTACACAGCACAAGGATAAAGCTTTCACTAAGACCCAGTCCTAAGAGACGCTTTAAGAGGATCACCCGCTGAGATTAAAAGCTGATTTTCTCCGCTGCGTCTCTCCGTAGAGCGCGTGAGAAACATCTTTCCTCTGATTAGAGATCCGGAACAGATAGAGGGGGGGGGTAGTTCCGGTACCGTCTCTGGGGTCGGATCCGCCGGGGTGCGTTTTGCTGGGATTGATGGGCGCTCGGTGATCAGAGATTGGTGTCTCCTTTGGTCACTCAGGGAAGGAGACCGTTTGGTTTTGCTCCTTGCTCCTACCCAAGGGCAGATCGGCCCCATCCGGCCCCCGTCTACTACCGCTGGGGTGAAATTTAGCACCAGGGTCCATGACATGGCGCCACTAGCCAGCATTATGGGGTACGAGCCCCCAATATAATCCAGCTCCGCAAACCCGGTGTTAAGAGGACATTCTTTATAAGAAGCCCTATCTGTATTTCCGATATTAATTTATTTATATTGTGGCCCCCGCTCCCTGTGAATGCAGGATACCAGCATTTATTCCACCCCACCGTAATCATTCGAGTGCAGATCCTGCGAATTCTGGAAACTCATTGTAATAAAGATGCCGTTTCTCGCCGTAACGTTGCAGAAAAAGCTGAGTCTGCATTAAGTCAGAGCCTCGCCGCTCTCCTCACCCGGCGCTCGGAATGAGAATCCGTTTTTTTGTCCTCCGTATAATCCGCGCCGCGCTGGATCCGGCATTTTAATTCCGAAAAGCTGCCAGCATCGCAAATTGAAAGCCTTTTCCTGTATTTTTTATCTTTTTCTTCGGCCGGCGGCGCTCGGAGACTCTGATTATTTGATGCCGGGTTGGATTTTTTGGTAAATGCTGCTCTTTCACTCACTGCGGCCGCTCCGGCGCATCCCATGCAGATTCTACAAAGAAAAAGATCCATTAAATGCGGTGTTTTTTAAAATTCTGCCAAAGTCCATTGTGTGTTTCCTTAAAGACACTGGGTGTGTGTGATGTCACTGATACCCCATGCACTGGGTGTGTGTGATGTCACTGATGCCCCATGCACTGGGTGATGTGGTGATGTCACTGATGCCCCATGGCACTGGGTGTGGTGATGTCACTGATGCCCCATGCACTGGCGTGTGTGTGATTGTCACTGATGCCCCATGCACTGGGTGTGTGTGATGTCACTGATGCCCCATGCACTGGGTGTGTGATGTCACCGATACCCCATGTACTTTGTGTGCGTGATGTCACTGATGTCCCAAACAGGACACGGCAGGTCAGCAGAACCACAGTGCTGGGTAAACATTCATTAGCGGATCGGTGACCTCATCGCGCGGTTCAGGAGCTCAGGCAGGTAAGCGGCGAGCGGCTGGGCAGGAGGAATAAAGAGATTTCTTGGGAGCTGAACGCGAATCTGTGCTGCTCGATCCGTACAATAACCTGATCCCCAAATAATGATCTGTTACGGGTGACGCGCTGGAGATGTTTGTAGCTGTTTGACCCGGTTCTCCTCCCCTCTTTCCTCCCCTCTTTCCTCCCCTCTTTCCTCCCCTCTTTTCCCCTCTTTCCTCCCCCTCTTTCCCCCTCTTTCCTCCCCTCTTTCCTCCCCTCTTTTCTTTCTATTCCTGATGAGCGTGAGTTAGTTTTTGTTTGCAGAGGTTGCCGGATTCTGATTTTCTCCACGTTCTTCAGAACATTTTTCAGTCCATTGGATGGACTCTTTCAGTCTTGGTGGCCCCTTGGCCACGGTTCTGGTCGTCGGGTTCTCCGATCCGTAGCCATACCTGCCGTTCTCTGCTTCCTCCTAGGACAATGCCGACAGGTCCTTCCCCCGGAGTCCGGCTCCTTCCACGTTCTTCATGGGAGCGGTACGTCCGTTGGGTCTGTCGTCGGGTTCCAGTGCTCCCCAATGCACCAGTTGGTGGGCGAAGGAACGACGACCTGTGTTTGGAGAGGAAACGGCACGGCGTGGACGACGGGGACCCCAACGTGCAAAAGTAAGGAAGCCTGTAGCTCATCCAATGGATGAACCCAAAATGTACATTTCTGAGGTGGTTTGCTGTGAAATGCTTTGGGTTTTGGGCGGTCGGCCATTCGTCCCCCAACTGGTCGCCCGTTTTTCCTGCCCTTAATCAGTCGTCGGTCTCGTCTTAGATTCAGGAGCCGGATGTCTATCCCATGCATTCCCTCACTGTATTACCCTCTACCACCTCTGCTGGGAGGCTGTTGCACTTATCTACTCCCCCCTAGTAAACGGCTGCTTTTGAGAAGTATATGGAACGCGACAAACCCCCCATGACCTGGAGCATTTCTGCCTTGAAAACAGGCGCTGTGAGTCATTCGTTGATAGCGGCCCAATTCCTGACAGATGGACGGACTCTCAGTTTATCTCACACCCCAGCTGTTCTCGCGGCTCTGTATCTATCACACAAAAACAAGGCGCGGGGGGTGTGTGTGCATTATTTACATAATAGGTCTTTTCACCTTGAAACAGTCAGCAAGATCTCAGGGGCTCCGAGAGCTGAAATGCGGGAATACGATACGTGATACGTGAATCAGACCCCCGCACTTACCCTGCGGAGCGGCAAACCCTGAATTTGGGCAGAAAAGTCTCTTCCCACCAAAAAAATTCTATACATTTAATGAAAATCTTTAGACTTCTGTATATTTTTTAATTTGTGTTTAAAATGAAAAATCTGCGAAGTAGATGGATGTAGACTTTCTCTCGCTGCACTGTAACCCCCCCCCCCAGGATTATCAGGAGTCGGCGGGAAATTCAGCAGACGTTTATTCAGCAGGATTTCCCATTAATGTTCAAAATAATGAAACTTTTCAAATTTGTTAAAAAATCTCCTGTTAATGCAGGTTTTTAGCGCCCGGACCGCGCCGTTTCTTTTAAGGGAGTTTGATGAATAACAAGGTGTTTCGGGGAGTCGCTCCGGAGCTCTGAGTCACCGCTGACGCCGCTCTCCATCTGTCCGCTGCCCACGGAATCACCACGAAAACTTTCGGGACAAATTAATCACAAATAAAAGAATTTTGAATAAACCAAAAACAGACATTGCTCGGGGGGGGGCTATGGGGGGAGACGTATGAATGATGGGGTTACCTCTGCCCTGCGCCCCCCACCCCCCCGCGGATCGCTCTCTCACTTTATACAGAGGAACGCCCTGGTTTTTAAAATAAAAACAAAATAATTAAAATAGATGAAATACGTAAAATATTTTTTTGATATAAGTATTTTTGGAAATCCGCTGTTTTCTTCTTTTTGCATTTTTTTAGCGCTGTTGAAATTCGATGCGCTTGGATTTAAGGTCGCGGTAATCGCCTCCATCGTTAGCTGCGCGATCATCCTGCTGATGTCGATGGCGTTTCTGATTTGCTGCCTCGTCAAATGCATGAAGAGGAGCGAAAGAAAACGTTTACAGAGGTAACGGGGAATAGGTGAAAGGAGTCACGTCCCCCCCCCCCGATGGCCTGAGCCCCCCCCCGACGGCCTGAGCTCCCCGACGGCCTGAGCTCCCCGACGGCCTGAGCTCCCCGACGACCTGAGCTCCCCGACGGCCTGAGCTCTCTGATGGCCGCTCCAACACATGACGCGCTTCACAAATAAAATCGGGACATGGGTTGTATGTCAGGTTATTCCAACTTGGGTAACGGCTGAGGGTGATAGGTGTTACAAAGGGTGACAATGAAAATAATAAAAATGGCTAAAAACAAACATTCTCAGCCCTTAATCTCCAGATGCCGGGGAAATATGGGGGTTACTGGGGCCCCCAACGCACTTTACCCTCCGATAAACCCAAGCGGTGATAACGGCGAGTTTAGGAAAGATCTTCTTGATCCTGAAATGGTGGAATTTTGGTGAATTTAGATTTCCCTTACTTTATTTCGAATGATGTAACAGTAAACGCAAGCTGCCTGCGCACAGGTGAGTTTGTAAGAACTCGCGTCTCCTTTTTCTTTCCGCAGAGAGAAGGTCGTCTGGCGTCAGCTAGACTGCGAGGAGCTGGAAAACATGAAGGGGCGGAATAATAATAATAATGCGGAGCGCCGGCGGCCCGCGCTTGACGATTGGCTTAATATGGTTTACGAGAACCGCGGGTTCTGCAGGTGAGGAGAAAATAAAGCGACGCGCGCCGGAGATCAGACTTCTGTGACGCGGCCCAGACGGCGCTCGGACCAAACCGTCTTCTACATCAGTTACTTACTGACCTGGGGAACCAATCAAACGAAGGCTAAAGAGAAAAAGTGGCCAGTGGTGGGCTAGTGGTCACCCGCGCTGTGTGCCAATGTGTAGCAGCACTTAATGGGTTAACGGTATTTATTTTGCAGATTTAGATCTTTTAAAGCCGTTTTTTTGCCGGCTGAGGTTTCCGTTCAGCGGATTTCACTTCCTTTCAGAAAAAGAGACAGGTGTAACCGGAAACCCAAATCTTCATTAAAACCAGACGATGCGGGGTGCAACAGCCTCCCAGCGTAGGTGGTACAGGGTAATACACTGAGGTTGCGCTCCCACCCATTTGTGGGGCAGTAATATACGGGGGGGCTGTGAAATGATGTCTTTGGCTGTTTAATGTTCTATGAATATGATGTAAACGTCCCGCATTTCCTCCGCCAGGGGCCACGAGGCGCAGGCCGGGAGTTTGCACGCCGCTGGCTGCACGGACGGTAACTGCGCATGCTTTCCAGACAAGCAGATATCCGGCCAGCACTTTGCCCCCGGCCGCCACGTCTCGGTGCAGACGGTGAGTGGCGTCCACGTGGTGGAGGTGTACGGCAGAGACAAAGACATTCAGCGGCGGTACGAGTGACGTCACCGATGGAGCCGAGAAATCCTGTGCCTTACAAACTGCCTGCGGCGCTCCCGGCGCGTTTCACTCGACGTCAGCGCAAGCGAAGTACGTAAAGTTTCATGTATTTGAAGACACGGCGGCACCGCAGTTCACAAGTGGATTTCTGACGCTTAGGCGCTCGTGTCCTGCGCCCCAAAAGATACACCAGAACCAACGTACCTTATACCACACGGGGTGTGTGATGTCACTGATGCCCCCATGCACTGGATGTGTGATGTCACTGATGCCCCCATGCACTGGATGTGTGATGTCACTGATGCACCATGCACAGGGCGTGTGATGTCACGGATGTTGGACATCCTTCGAATGGTACTTGTCCCTGTCGGGTACCGGATGAAGGGGTAGTTTTCAGGCCGGATCCTCCAGGGGCACCGAGAAGAGGGTCTGAGTCCGCTTGGCCCCTGTAATCTATAATGACTGTCAGTCAGAGGAAGCCGCGTGTCACATACGGGGGCCCATTACAGATCTCATCGCGTTTTGGGCTGAGAATTCATTTATTGGTGGTTTTGGTGGAAAAATCAGCCGACTGGACGAGCCAAATGGTTCTTCTCCGCGTCAAATCCCGGGACTTTTTCCCAAAATGCTTTTAAATGTGAATTTCTGGATCTCCTTGAAGCCGTTCTACAGAAAAGCACAATTTTTAAACCGTCTCAACTCCAAGTCAATTTTATTGAAGTTTTACCCCCAAAATAACTGCCACAATTACCTAGAAAACAAAAAACAGAGGGCGGCCATCTTGACATTTTATTGGGTGAAACGTCACTTATTTATCATTAAAGAGCTTGCGATCCACCCCCCCCACGATCGGCTGCTAGAAAAACAAAATGGCCGCCCGCGGGGAGCATGTTCTGCTCTTATTGCCCCAAAATGTCAGAGAGAGGCACGCAATTTAGGTACAATTGTCCCAAAAGACGAAAAATTTAACAATCTGACACAATTTAAAACGTTGTGTAGATTCCAGAAGTTCCGCAATCTCATGCTGTCTGTTTTCTGATTGGTCGGCCCGTGTTCTTTGCACATATATGATACATATATGTAAATGCAATTAAACGTCTTTTTTTCTGTAAAGGGTTGTCTTTGAATTTTTTGAGGACTCTCATTGGTTCACAAACATAATGGGGGTCTGGCCGTCGGTTCCAGTGCAAACCATTCATTTTTCCCAATTTTAGATCCTTTAACACCAGAAAACGAAGAGAATTTAGTAATCGGTTATCACCCCGCACCGGGATGCGATTGGTAGGAATTCCTCCCCGTAGCGAGAGGTCGGTTGCCGAGGTAATCATACAATGCACAATGCTGATTACTAGAATCTGCCTAAATTAAAAAGTGCCGGCCCGTTCTGTGTCCCCCCCCCCATCCGGGAACAAAATATTTACGTGGAGAGCGCAGAACTCGTTCCAAACACGCGGACCCAAACCTGACCTCCGTTACCGAATCCGATAAAAACACAATTTACAGTTTATACCTGAATTGTTCTTATAAAACACAAATAACATCGTTTTTCAGTTGCAGGCCCCATCATCGAGCGGCCCCGGACGGCCCTTGGCAGGTAGTGGAGGCATGGAGGGTCTGCACAGAAAAAGAGGGGTGAGCACCAAATCTAAACAGGCCAGATAAATGTGAATAAAACATTTTATCTGCACAGGAAACTCAACGAAGCGGCTGGGTGGCCCCCAGAAACAGACTGTGCTGCCAAGTAACTGAAACGGGGCAAACTGAGAATACCCCCCACCGCCCTCGCACCCCCGCCTGCCCAGAGAACTTTCTGGATCCAACCAAGTGCCAAGGGTTAATTGCCCTTAGGGCAGGGCTGGTGGGCGAAGTGTAACTGGTGTTTGAAGTTGTTTATGTTGGCGACCAATTACCTCCAGGGGCAGTTATTTCCTCTCCAGAGCAGGGTATTAGCTGCAGCCTTTTGAAGAACCAAAGCGCCACCTAGTGGTATAATTTCAGTAGGCAGCTGAGATCATTAGCAACACGAATTATTATTATTATTATTATCATCATCATCATCGTTATATGATATTATTATAATTATTATTGTTATTGTTGTTATATGATATTATTTATTATTATTGTTATTCATTGTTGTTGTTGTTATTATTGTTGTTGATATATTATATAATGTATCCCCCATTATAGAACTGCCCCCCCCCTACACACACTTTCCCTGATTGGGATTTTGACACCGGATCCCAAATCCCGGCTGAGACGGTATCAACACCAGGGAATGCACTACGATGCCCTCAAGCCTCATATGCCAGTAGTAGTAGATGCAGAGCTGCGCAGAACATGGGTGGAGGGAGAGGAGAGGGGACTCACACTTGAAATGGAGCAGATGTAGTACCAGGGCTGGAAATGGCTGAATGTTAATATTTTGGTTGGTTCTGACTGGCTAGTGGGGCTTTGTTAACCCTGTGTGGTACTGGGACCCGCGCAAAAACCTCATAACAACCCTGTAATGGGTTTTACATACATGCCGGAGGCTCTTTACCAAGGGGCCCATCGTTTGATTACACAGAATTACATGCATGGGATAGACATATGGCTCCTAAATGTAGAGAGAGTCGTGATGCATGGAACAGCCTCCCAGCAGAAGAGGTAGAGGGTAATACAGTGAGGGTATTAAACATGCATGGGACAGACATACGGCTCCTGAATCTAAGACGAGACCAATGACGTGTGTTTCTATGTTACTATATAATTATTATATTATTACGTGATAAGTTACATTATATATGTTACATGTTGTATTATAAATGTTACATTATATATGTTACATGTTGTATTATAGGTGTTATATGTTATATATGTTACATGTTGTATTATAGGTGTTATATATGTTACATGTTGTATTATAGGTGTTATATGTTATATTATATGTTACATGTTGTATTATATATATGTTATATATGTTACATGTTGTATTATATATGTTATATATGTTACATGTTGTATTATGTATTATGCTCAGGATTTAGAGAGGATAAAGTTATTGGAAGCGGAGATTATTTGACGCCTTTGGCTTGGGATGTTTCATGGCCGCGCGTGCCAGTGATGCCTGAGAGCTGAGGGGTTAAAGTGCAGCTTCCAGGGGCAATTGTCTGTTCCACCTTAAATGTGCGGAGGGAAGGGGCGGAAGCTGTCGGGAGTGAAGCTTTTGGGTTTGGCTTTTGGCTGCTGTCACCGTCAGTCACCGTCAGCCAAGGGAGGGACTCCGTGACTCAAACGAGGAAGTCCTCCGGCTCCCAGCACACGAATCCTCCAAAGGTGCCCCAGTCTGTGATCCCACCATGACGGGTGAGTGATCGCCCCCCCAGCTCTGTGCCAGTGAGTGGGACTGTGGGGGGGAGCTGGGCAGAGGAGCTCACACTCTATTACATTGTATCTGCAGGGAAGGGCACTCTGCTAACACTAAGTTCTTTGTTAACCCCTTAATATCCAGCTGGGCCTGCAGGGTTCTTGTGGCTTCTGCTTCACTGCTTCAGCCGGTAGTTTTATAGAAGCTTTTACTTTTTTTGCAAAAAAAACCCCCAAAAACAGTAACTGCAAATGTGAAGGCGGTTAAAAGAACTCCTTCAGCGACTGCAACTCCCAACATGCTCAGCCAGAGACTCCATTTGCCTGACAGACTCACTAACATATTCCATAGCGCTATTTCGTTTAAATAATTGCATGTTTATGACGGGGCTTTAATAAATATTTTTAGCATGTAATACCCCATTGTACAGATTATTGGGGACTCGCGGGGGGGGGTGGGGGGTGTAGTGGCTGTCAACATCCGTCGTGTCCGCCGTTCCTCAGCATTAAAGCAGACGGTCCTGTGATGGGACGGTTGGATTCCATATAACAGTCAGCACAGGAATGCATGCGAACAGACCATTTTAGCTTCCTGAATCTTAGAATTACAGGTGGAACAGCCTCCCAGCAGAAGTGGTAGAGGTAATACAGTGAGGGTATTAAACATGCATGGGATAGACAGACGGCTCCTGAATCTAAGACGAGACCAACGACTGATTAAGGTTTGAGTCGTTACAGCAGGAGAAACGGGCGACTAGACGGGGGCCGCCGGGGGCCGACCTGCGGGGGGGATTCTGGGTTTCTATGTTTTATAGGGGAGTCCGCAGCCCCTCCGCTCTCTATAATAATTTGTGATTTTATGGATTTTATGGAAGCCGGGGATTGGGGAGGAAAAAGTCCGAGATCCACCTTAAACCCGCTTGGATTTTTCATCTGGAAATAATTTCATTGAGCGACTGCGGTGCTGCCGGGAAACAACGTTTGGGTTATTAATAAAACATGGAAAGCGGGTTCCGGCAGAGCGGCCGCTGATTGCGTTACCGAGACGTTTGTTCTGCCCGTCCACGAAGGGTTAATGCTCCGGATTCCTGACATTCTTCGCTTCCTTCCGGACTTTTACCCTCCGAGACGCTTCTCATCACCAATAACATTCCAGTCAAGGTTCTAAATGTGGGGTTGTTACCATGGAAACCAATAGGATGTCTCACATCTCTGGGATTAGTAACGGCCACACGGGTCGAAAAACAGCCAATAAACAGCGATTTAGGAAAATCTATACTAAAAAAAACAATTATAACGTTTTAAGTTTCGGTTTGGGAAACAGCGAAATTAATTATTATTCCATATTAACCCCTTAATTTTCATTCAAAGACTTTTAGGAGAAAATGCTTTTAAGGTTAGGACAGACCGAAGGGAAGGTCAGGGGCCACGCCACCAAGGTCAGGGGCCAAATCACCACCAAGGTCAGGGGTCAAATCACCACCAAGGTCAGGGGCCAAATCCACCAAGGTCAGGGGCCAAATCACCACCAAGGTCAGGGGCCAAATCACCACAAAGGTCAGGGGCCATGCAACAAACCAATGGCAAAGAGTCCCATGCTGACCAACAAGCCGTCTACTGATGGCCCCATGAAGGCCAGGGCGACAGCGAACAGCGTTTACTTCCTGTCATGGCTGTTCACAGGAAGTTATCAGGCAGCCCTGTGATGTCACCGGAATGACCAGGTGGAAGGAGTAACCGTAATTCATTTTCCCGCTTTTTTGGCGTCTGTTGGCAGATAATTCGTTCCGCGACCGGCTGCAGAGGGACGCCGAGTATTTAACCGGCTATGGGAGGCTCAGCGAGCAGCTCGTGGACAGAATCATTTTACAGCTCAATCGCGTTTATCCCCAGATCCTCTCCGATAAAGAAGCCGAGAAGGTATCGAGACGCAGCGTGTGCCGTGCCATGTGACCTCACGGTGTGACATAGTGTGACCTCATGGTGTGACATAGTGTGACCTCATGGTGTGACATAGTGTGACATCACCGTGTGGTATAATGTGATTTTATGTGTTACATTGTGTGACATTGCATGACATCATGGTGCGACATTGTGTGACGTCACGGTATGACATTGTGATGTAATGTGTTACATTATATGACATTGTGTGACATTGTGTGCGACGTTACATTGTAACATTCAGAGATAAAGTCCAGCTTCTGGTGTCCAGTTTAGAAATCCCAAAACTCCGGTCCGGACGCGGCTGTCGGATCTCCTGAAACATCTGCAGAGAAAAGGAGACCTGGCGTGCCAGGAGTTCTACCGAGCGCTGCGGAATAACGGAGAGAAGCTCTACGGCGCTCTGCCGAGCCGGAGAAACATCGCTAGTGAGTCACACAAATAATGTGGAACGGAGCGTCTCTGCTGCGTGCCGGGGGCCGGAGGGTCTCTGCACTGAGCATTAAACCAGCGCGTTTCCCCCGCATGTTCTCGGCCCCCCTCTATCCTCGCTGGTTATGGTGGCGGAATCTCGCGTGACGGCGTCCGGCCCCCGGGTAACGATATGATTTTGGGGTTCGTTTCTTTTTTGGTTTTATTGCCTCTTTTCGACCTCTTTTTGTTTTTCCAGGAACCTCCGATCCGGTGGAAACTATCGGCCCCCAGGAGAAAATCGTTTTAAACGACCGGGGTGAGTACAGAGGGGGCCACGTGTTCTGCAATGAGCGATCGCGCGGCGAGACACGTGTGCAGCACACGCACTGATACATGCTATGCTGTTTCCAGGACCCGTGTTTTTCCTGGCTTGCTTCGGCGTGGCCGCGGGGTTGGCGTTCGTGATCTATCACAATAACACAGGTAGGAACGGGTTAATCGGAGGTCTGATCACATTGCATGGATTTATATAGCGCCAGCAGATTCCGTAGCGGTGTTCAGTGGACATGGACCTCGCACGCAGAGTTATATATATATATATATATATATATATATAATATATATATACGGGGGGGGGGCACGGAATCCGGCAGAACCGGAAAAGAAACAGAACAGAAAAATCTGCCTATTAAACAACGTATAGGGATTATCGAGAAATACCTAAAAAAGGTAAAAGTACCCGAAATTCTAAATATCTGGAAAAAAGGTGCGACCATTAATACCTTCCCCCGTTTGACATCATGTCCCCCATAATTACGTCCCGGCGAGCGCAGCTTAAAACACATTTGTCGTATTAAGATGAGAGAGGTCTCTACGGTCTCTCCATCACCCAGCTTAGCGCATCGGGAGTGCAATCGCTTTAGTCATGTGATTAAAGTATTTGGTTTATTTTTTTTTAGAGGTAAAAACCGCAGATGCATCCAGAAGGGTGTTAGAATTCACCGCCATCGGGTTCGGGCGACACATAAAAAATATTTTAATTTCCTTCCTGGACGAAGCGTCGCCGACCGAATGAAATCTGTCCATCCAGGCCACGCCCACTGTTGCTTTGTGGGAGGGGCTTCTTTCTACGTGGCATTTCGACAAGCTTGCAACAACCAAAGAACTGCGACGATGGTAACCGACGGCATTAACCCTCTGAGTTCTGAAAGAGTGCATCAATTATCACCCTGCTCTTACTCAAAAGGGTTAACACAACCTGTGGGTTTTTTGGGCTACGCTTTAAAATGTAACCATCTACTTACTGTATATGCAAATGTATTATTATTATAGAAAATGGGTCAAAACGGGTCATTTCTCTCGTATTTATGTGTGGTTGTTTTTTTTTTAATATCGCCAATACTTTTATAAAATTTCTACCAACGAATTCCTGGATCCAAAGAAAAAACATCTGCTATGGGGACGCCAGAGATGAGTCCCCGTATTATTTGCACGTCTGGCCTGTGAAGGGTTAATGATTGTGATATGGGCTGTGCGGGCGCATGCTCACCCCGTACTGTAAAACTGGCACATTTTTTAATCTGTTCTTCATTTTTCGGCAAATAATGCATTTCCTGCATGTTTTTTTTTTAATTATTGTAAAGTTAGAATTGTTTCCAAACCTTCTGTTTTTGTTAAATAACTTAAAAAAAATGTTTTGAAACAAATTCAGTGTTTTCCCTGCCACTGCTCAGCCGGAAGAGACGTCACATTGTAACATATAATCCTCTTTATCTTCTATTTTATTGCAATAAAGAATACTTATTTTTAAACTTTATTACTCAAAAGTAAATGAATGGGGTTTTTTGTGCAGATAAGTAGAAAGTTTTTTGTTTTTTAAATCTGGTGCAGGATATTCTCTGGGTACTTATTTATATTATTATTTATATTATTTATTTTATATTATTATTTTACAATGTTTTAAATCTATTTGTCTTCAGTCCAGCTCCTGCTCGTTAACCCCCTCGGTGTCTCCCTCTAGTGGCCAAACAGATAATTTAACAGTCGTTTTATTTTAAGTTACTCCTTTTTGGTAATTCGTAAGTGGAGAGGCCGGTTTAGTTAAAGGTTAACCGACCCGACTCGCTAAAACTAGTAAACAACTTGCGGATTCACTAATCTATCATTTCTTTGTAAGGCCACGTGAGAATCTTTAAGTCTAAATTTTTTAAGTAACAGACGAGGGCATGCGGCTTCAAAAATATTAATAATAATAAATAATATAATATAATATATAATAATAATTACACAAAGTGAAGTGATGGTTGGACAGAGACGCCTTCTAATTGACATTAGATTATAGAATCATGCATAGCGTCTGAAGGATAAGGATTTCTCATTATTTGTAAGTAAGAAAGAAAACATTTTTCTTAAAAAAACACAATTTAATAAAAAGTGGTTTTCAGTCTCTACAAAAAAGAACGGCAATGCATGTTTTAGATTCTGTCGGACACAAAGCGTGTGAATAGATATCCAGATCTGCAGCAAATGTGTTGCGATATATAGAACATTCTCTATAAAGCGTATCTATGATCTATTATTATCTATATATTCCTTCTATATGCTGAGAAATTACGCAAGAAACAAACATCATGGGGTATGATAAAGGCACCTCTCTGCGCCGGGGCGCGTATGCATCATACATGTTACAGGTAACCGTGCACCAATGGCATTAAATGCCATAAATGGGGATTTGATCATTATTTTTGCATAATTTTTTGCCCTCTGTTACCCTTCAGAGTCCAGAGAAACGAATTCTCCTTTGTTGGGCAGATTACAGCGAAGCTACGGGCGCCATAATAATTATTTTATCACGCAGAGAAATTCACGTCCTCGTTGGCGGCAGTCGGTGCCTCTTCAGCCTGTGCCCGCCGTATCTAATGCCCGGGTAGTTGGGACGTCATTGTCCGTGCAGCTTATTACGGGGGAGACACGCGAGGCTCCGCGTCACGGCCGGGTGATCGCGTTTATAGATCACGCTGTATAATAAATTAAAGCCCCGACGCCTCCGCCTCGCCCGGCCGGGATCAGCACCTGGAACGTTAAAAAAATCAAAGAGAAGGAAGGTTATCGTCGGCCGAGGAGCTGCGGGGAAGAAGGTCACAGAGGTCACATGTTCTGCATTGGGTTATATCCGTCAGGCCCCCGTGGACCGACCTCAGAGCGACAGCCCCGAGCTACCGGCTAACGCTGAGCCCTTATACTTTACGTCCCTGATGCACTCGGCCCGGGACTCACCGGAAGAGATGTTACGACTTCGTGGAACCGTCTGCCGGCTTCTGGACCCCGAACGCCGTAATGAAAATATTCACCACGACGATGATGAAGACCAAGCCGGTGGCCGCGTTGTTGAGGTCGTCCAGCTTTGCGTGTTTGGCCGGGTTATTCAGATCATATTTCACTGGAAAATACAACAATTTCGCAATTAGTGATTTAAAACGAAGCGACAAATTTCTGGCTACACAAAACAGGGCTGCAGAACTACTGAGAGGGTGCTACATAAGTGGAACAGCCTCCCAGTAGAGGTGGTAGAGGTTATTGAACATACATGGGATGGACATACGGCTCCTGAATCTAAGACGAGACCAACGACTGATTAAGGTCTTTACAGCAGGATAAACGGGTGACGAGACGGGGGCCGCCGGGGGCCGATCTGCGGTTCTAATCTAGATTTGGATACAAACCGATAAAAATGAGCAGAACGCCGACGACGACCTGCAGCGCGAGGGAGAGGCTGATCAGGACGATGAGGGGGATGTAGAAGTCGAAGCCGGGCCCTTGCTCGATGACGGCTTTCAGCTGCGACGCGTTGGCCATCAGCAGGGCGACGTCCAGCATGCTCTCGGCGGCGCTTTTCTTGTTTGCGTAGTGATTGATGTTCAGGTTCCGGTGTCTCCTTTCTGTTGGGCTCTGAAACCGAAACAAAGAACGCGTGAGATACACGGGAAGCCATCGCACGCGGCGCCGCTTCCGCTGGAAACCTGCTGCTCCTGCTGGGAGTTGGTGGTCCCCGGCGCAGCGCACACTGCCGGCTTTGTTTCTGGAAATTCCCAGATTTACAAACGGTCTTTGTTATATTAAAGAGTTTTCTGCGGACCGCCGGATCCCGGAGACCTCCAACTTCTGGTAAAAAGGGTTTCTGAGGTCATTGTTAACCCTTTATGTAAATTATCATTGGGGGGGTCTCCATGGACAACAATCATCTTATAAGCGATGTGCGTATTGCAGATTGTAAGCTCTTGTGCGAAGGGCCCTCTTCCCTTGTGTTTCTGAAAGTCCAGTTGTTATGTGATGCACCACGTCTTATGTCCTGTTTACGCATTGTACAGCGCTGCGGTATATGATGGCGCCATATTAAATAAAGAATGGATAATCACACAGAAATACAGGGTTTCTGCCCCGTAGTCCGGACTCGTTGTGGGGTAAGTCCGGGGATGGGTTGGAGGGGACGTGGAAATGCCCAACACTGGGTGACATCACACAGTTAATTACCCCAGCCTGGGGGCAGCTGTGTAAATAACACCCAGTGTTTCCCAGACAGCCGCGGCAGATCAGGTGGCGCGTGAAGTCACTCTGTATGTAATAGCGTGACAGCCAAGCCTGTAGCATGTTACACGCATGTCAGGGGGACGCACTCTGCGCAGAGAAGCCTCGTCCCGTTTACCGATTTCCCCTGATATTTGGGGAAAAGCCTCCGCCGAGCGTTAGAAACGTAAAGCAGATCCGAGGCTCCGACCTTTCAACGTCTTCTGAATGTTTCCAGTTACAATGCTTCAGAAATTCCATCACCGATCCCCCCCCTCCGTCTTTAACTCTTTGTGCCCTGGAGGGGGAAGGGCCGCTCTGCTGTGTGCGGGGAACGAGCTGCCCTCTCCTGTGCCGAGTGTCTGAGCGTTCTCCCGGCAAACAGGAAATCCCCACGGAAACGAGCGAGCACTCACTCCGCTGCCCTCTCCGCTGCCCTCGCTACCCTCTCCGCTGCAGGGGGCAGCTCGCTGATTTATCTATACATTATACAGGGGGCCGGTCACTGATTTATCTATACATTATACAGGGGGCCGGTCACTGATTTATGTATTCATTATACAGGGGCCGGTCACTGATTTATCTATACATTATACAGGGGGCCGGTCACTGATTTAACTATACATTATCCATGGCCGCCTCAGCCCCTACTGCAACCTTAGTGAATAAACCCTGTGACCCAGTTAGATGATCCGGCCCCAGAAACGGCATTCGTAATAATTGTCTTTCAGATTCTAAATATCAGCAACGTTGGGTTTCCACATCCTGACCACAATATACAATGTATGGGGGGACGCGGCCTGTATATAAGGGGATGCAGTCTATGCATCATTTACAGGAAAAAAGGCACACAATTTGCATATGGTTAGTGCTGAAAGGGTTAAAAGGTTACCATGGACGCTCTTTAACATTGTAGCCGGTTTGGGGACATTAAATATTTTGACCTCCTCTTGAATATTTTGTGCTCTTAGTCCCAATTTACTACCCCTTTCTTTGACGCTCACTTCCTCCTAGAAACTCTTCCACCCATCCGGCCCGACCAAGAAACCCCCGACGCTGCAACGTTTCCACTCTCTCCATCCAAAGAGAGCCGAGCGAGTGTGAGTGCTAGTGTACGACATTAGAGAATGTGTGTGTGTTAGTGTATGGTGTTAGA
>VKOC01005045.1:0-21285 GCA_009364415.1 Spea multiplicata
TCCCCTCTCCCATATACCACTCTGGCCCCTCCCCCTCCCATACTCCACTGTGGCTCCTCCCCCCTCTCATACTCCACTCTGCCTCCTCCCAGCAACGGATCTTCACTAGACACCAGGGAGCCGGGTAGAGAGGCAGAGTGGCGTATGGGAGGGGGAGGAGCCACAGAGGTGTATGGGAGGGTGGCTTCGTTACCGACCGGCACTTTCACTGCAGCTTCATAGCTGCAGTGTAAGTGAAGGTGAGTAACGGAGGCTGTCTGTGCGATGCAGATCCCACCAGCTGACAGAGAGGATGATTCTCTGTCAGCCTGTGAGTGTCTGCATCGCACAGACAGCCTCCGTTACTCACCTTCACTTACACTGTGGCTTCTATGAAGCTGCAGTGAAAGTGCCGGTCAGTAATGGAGCCGGGTAGAGAGGCAGAGCAGTGTGTGGGAGGGGGGAGGAGGCAGATGGGAGGGGGGAGAGAGAGCCGGAAGTGACAGACCGGCCGACAGTGAGGGGAATCCAGGTCCCCTGCAGCGTTGCGGGGGATCTGGATTCCGGTGTTATAATCCGATCTCTGTTTGAGATCGGATTATATAAGGAGAGGAGTTTTTCAGAGCATTTGCTCTGAAAAAAACCTTTTTATAATCGATAAAACTTGATTCGATTAATCGATGATGAAATTCGTTGCCAACGATTTTCATAATCGATTATTATCGATTTTATCGATTAGTTGTTTCAGCTCTACACAGACAGTAGTACTGTCAGTGCTCGGGTAAGCAGGTCAGTTAGGAGCCCAGTTGCAGGGGATACCAGAGGCATTGACAGGAAGGTACAGACAGGCAAAAAGAAACACACCGTAGGCTGGATATTATTTAGAGACAGTCTTATTAGAGTAAGCTGACAAGACAGGTAAGTGGAACACAGGACTGGTCTTGACTGGCAATACGGCTTGAAACACCTGGGACAGGGCACACAGACGGAAAGCCCTCGGACAGGGCACACGGCTGAAAAGCCCTCAGACAGTGCACGCAGCACACGGCAGGGAGTCCCCACACAGGGCACCAGCCACACAGCCTGGCACTGGACACGCGGCAGGGTGCCCTCCAGCAGGGCACACATCGTTGAATTGGAATCCATGAGCAGAATCAGAACAAGGCGTGTCAATAAAAGGAGATCATGAGTAAGAGCCAAATCAGGAGCCAAGAGCAAGGTCAAAACGGTTGCAGAATCCAACAGCACAGGGCCAGGAAGCAAAGAAACAGCAAAACTACAATGCAAAGGTCCAAACTGAAGGGCAGATCAGGTATATAAGGGCAGGGCTACACTCAAGTAGCGTAGCTCAACTGATAGAAATTAGTAGTGGGTGCTCCAGAGAGGGAAACGTGGCCACTAATGACATGGCAGTAGGTATCACTATTACAAAGTCCAGGCTGGCAGGGTGGAATCCTGACAAGTGCAGCATAACTCCTATCACTATAAACTGAGCCAGGAACTGATGATGGTGGTACACCATAACTTCCATCATTATATGTTGAGCCAGACATTGATGACGGTACAGTTTAACTCCCATCTCTCATTATCATCTTATTCACTCTCTCACATTCTCACTCTCACACTAGTTAACATTCACACTCACTTTTATTCACACTGTCCCACACTCTCACTCTTATTCATGCTCTCTCTCACAATTTAATGACGTCTCTCAATAATAATAATAATACCAGAGTAAAAGATTATTTCTGCTGCATGATCGCTAGTGATTTTGCAGTCTTAACCCCTTTAATGGTGCAATCACTATTGCATCATCGCGATTACTGCATTGAAAAGGTTCCTGCTTGTGTCTTGTAACCAAGTCACAGTCAATGCTGTGCTATCATAGAGTTAAAAAAATAATAAAGATAATAATAAAAAATTTCTTTCACAGCACTGACCTGGAAGTGAAAGGTACTCAAATTTATACTGTGCTGCACATGGCTCCTCCCCCTCTCATATTTTTTATTTCAGAACTGATTATTATCTGGTAGCTCATTATGGACATTTAAGGTCACTACCGTATTTGCTCGATTATAAGACGACCCTGATTATAAGACGACCCCCCAAAATCTGAATATTAACTTAGGAAAAAAAAGAAAAAGCCTGAATATAAGACGACCCTAAAGGAAAAAAGTTTTTCCAGTAAATGTTAATTCATGTAAACTATTTTTTTTAATAAAAGCTATGATTGAGAAAAATATTTTTTTTGTTTTTATTTCCTTGTATTTTCCAACCTGTCCGCCAGTTACGCACATCTGCCCCCAGGCTTGCCACTCCAATATGGCACTGTGGCCCATGATATGCCTTTTAACCCTCTATATGCCACTGTGCCCCATGGTATGCCTTTTGACCCCTATGTGCCACTCTGCCTCTAGAAATGCCTTATACCCCTATATGCCACTCTGGCATTTAGGGGGTTAAAATGCATATTATGGGCAGAGTGGCATATAGGGAGGTATAAGGCATTCCAGGAGGCAGAGTGGCATTAAGGGAGTTAAAAGGCATTGTATAGAGCACTCTGCCTCCAGAAATGCCTTATACCCCTATATGCCACTCTGGCCCATAATATGCATTTTAACCCCCTAAATGCCAGAGTGGCATATAGGGGTACAAGGCATTCCAGAAATGCACTATGCCCCCCCAACACACACACACACAACACACACTCTCTCTCCCCTCCCCTCTCTCCCCTATCACTCCTCCCACCCCTCTCTTACCGGTGCTTCCAGCCGGGGCAGCGGGTTGCCGTCTCCTTCCCCTGCAGCCGGAAGGAGGTGGAGTTGGCAGCGGGGGTTTGTATGCGTCCGTCCCGCATACATTCCCCGGCTGTCAGAGATCAGAGTTCCCTGCACCGGTGTGGGGAACTCTGATCTCTGACACTCGGGGAATGTCTACGCGACGGACGCAGACAACCCCCGCTGCTAGCCACACCTCCTTCCGGCTGCAGCGGATGTTGTCTACGTGCATCGCGTAGACGTCAACCCGCTGCCCGGCAGGAAGCACCGGTAAGTGTGTAATCAGACCTCTATTTGAGGTCTGATTAGAAGACGACCCCGATTACAAGACGAGGGGTATTTTTCAGAGCATTTGCTCTGAAAGAAACCTCGTTTTATAATCGGGCAAATACGGTACTTATTCCCCAATTTTCTGGGAACTTTGCATTTTTCGTACTTCTTGCCTAATCTCATTAACCGCTAAGGTCTCATTTTGAGCGAAATCCGGAACATAGGTGCAATATTCAGAGCCCACTAGTTAGCATAACAGTTAAAATGAAATCAAGAGCCATACAATTCTGGATGGCACTCAATCGTAGTGCTTGCATTTCCGCTGTAATACTTGTGAGAGCGTTTTCTGTTTAATTGGCCACCATTTCGAACATGATGGTGAAAGCTCGGATTCTTCCCCAATTATCTTAGACCCTAGCGGAAGGAATTATTATATTTATGAAATTATCCCAGCTGTCCGTAATTTATGAAAACGTGGGTTCGTCTTTGTGGTGCCTTTTAGTTCTATGAACCCCAAATACAACTATCCTTGACGTTTCTCAGGTGATCGAGGAAATGCATAATTTCCACACACCTAATAAAACCCATTTAGTGTCACGTAAATGCGTGCTTTACCTAGAACCCAACCTCTTTTTCCCATGCAATATTAACGAGATATACAATGACACCTGATTCCTGCACTTACTTGTGACACTTACTAGTTCCTACAAAAAGACCTCCCTCGATATTTGTACGTTCTAAACGCAAACCCCCAATGGTCTGAACGACTGTTATTCTTCCTCATTTCTCATTGAAGAATTAGACTGAACATATTCAATTTAGTTTTATGACATCCAAGACTTATCAGAAAGGTGATGATAAAGAGTTTTCAGGAGACCCGGGAGTAGAACTTGAGTCTTGTTTCGAAATCCTACCATTTCGTCCATACAATACTCTGTGCAATATAACGGGTAGGGTATAAAAAGGAACAACCCTGTCTGAACTATGAGGCATATGAATATAAACGTAACACGGAGAATCTTGTACATTCTCAACATAACTATTGGTAACACTGAAATCGAATAACAAAGGATAGAAAACTAAGCGTTTGTAAAATTGGACTTCCTCTTTTCTCTGTGTTAAAATACATGTTAATTATACAATCCAAGGGGGGCGTGGCCTGCCTGCTTCTAAGATGGACGCTTAGACCTTGTGCTCGGCGGTACCCGGTCCAACATTCGCCTCGGTAAAGCTTCTGCCGATCGAAATGGGCAAAACCAACAAACCCCATGCGACCCCGAAGCAGCCGGGGTCGAAACATAAGGGGTCTCTCACCTCGGTTCGATCCTTCTTTCCGGCAGCTTCTGATCAAGATTCCCGGGGCTCCTGCGGTAGGCCACCATCTTCGGCAGCCAGCCAGGCCGGTGACGCGCCTGATGAAGGTACCCCGGACGAGGACGGTATCTCCTCTATCCCAGCGGCGCGATCCTGGAGAGAGAAACTCGATTCTTTACCCTCGAGGGATGACATAGCTGTCGTTATTGATAAGGCAACGTGGGGCATACGCTCCAGCCTTACCGACATCCGGACAGACATCCGCCGGATTGGGAGCCGCGCGGCGGCCTTGGAGGAAGACCAGCCGCGTATTTTCCACACCATGGATTCCTTGTCAATAGGAATATTCAGTAGCTAAATGGGATTAAAGGTTGGGTTGTCTACATGTACCTGTTTATCAATGTTGATTTATGTTAATTAAGTTCTGTGGCTATATCAGTCTATGTTTTATAACAAACTGTTCATTCCTGCTGTACTCAGTTCAAGGTAGTTGTGTCTACTTATTGGGTACACATAGCAGGGTTCCAAGGTGCGCATGCTGACTGGTGCTGGAAGTGATTCCGGGGACGACAGGAGGATACATGTGGGTGATCTCTGGGAGTTACTACAGCTCTCTTGGTGAACCCGTTACAGGGCCCATAGAGCCCTGCGTCGAAACCCTTCGGGTACCATGCCCCCCAGGGATGTGGTTTGCTGCCTCCAGGACTATCCTCTGAAAGAGCTCATACTCTGGGCGTTTCGTAACCAGCCTATCTTGGCTTGGAATTCATCCGCTATTACGGTTTACCAGGACTTATCACCAGCTGCGCTTCAAAGTCGCCAACGACTTCAGCCCATCACGAGAGCTTTGCAGGATGAGAACATCCCCTATCAATGGGGCTTCCCCATTGGGGCTTCATCGACGCCCTGGGCCTCCCCCCCCTGTGAGGTTCCGGATTGGGAATACTCCTTTCAGGCGCCTGCCGGTCTGTCGGATCCCACCAAAGCCTGCTCACCCAGACCACAACGCAACAAACGCCCGAGGCGACTGGATGACCCTCGTCCGTGAGTCTCCTGTGACCAGCCTGGTCGAGTCTTCCTTCTGTCCTGCTTTCCAGTCCGGGATGGATGTGCTACTGACCACCCGGCCGCTTCACTTCTGATCCGTGAGGAACTCCGCTTCGTCGCCACCCTGGACTTTTGGGTATTCTCCTTGCGGGACTGCCGTCGACCCGGGACTCTACTCTACCCCATCTGATTTGCTCTCCCCACCGCTGCGGTCGCGTCGTCTGGGTTACGGTATTTTTTTGGGGGGCACGGTCGTGGGTATGTTTGATTTTTTGGGGTGGGGGGTTCTTTCTTTCCTATTTTTATTTTTCATCTTTTGTATAGTGTATGATATTGGTCCTGCTGTTTTGTGCATGCGCAGTTGGTGGAACGCACGCCCGGGTGTCGTTGCGTTCCACTGAAGATCCGATCGCGCTGCTGAGCATGCGCGATTCGGATCTTCCGGAGGGCGGCAATTTCAAAATTGTATTTAAAGCGCTTTGCCTGTCTGACTGCTGGAGCTTTCGTCAGTACAGTGCAGCCGTGTCACCAGCCCCCCCACACGGTTCAGAGGTGGTTAGGGTAAGATATTTCTTTATCTTGGCTCTTTCCTATCCTCTTCCCTTCCAGTCCGTGAGTCTCCTGTAACCAGCCTGGTCGAGTCTTCCTTCTGTCCTGCTTTCCAGTCCGGGATGGATGTGCTACTGACCACCCGGCCGCTTCTCTTCTGACCCGTGAGGGACTCCGCTTCGTCGCCACCCTGGACTTTTGGGTATTCTCCTTGCGGGACTGCCATCGACCCGGGACTCTCCTCTGCCCCATGTGATTTGCTCTCCCCACCGCTGCGGTCGCGTCGTCTGGGTTACGGTATTTTTCTTTGGGGCACGGTCGTGGGTTTGTTTGATTTTTTGGGGTGGGGGGTTCTTTCTTTCCTATTTTTATTTTTCATCTTTTGTATAGTGTATGATATTGGTCCTGCTGTTTTGTGAGGAGTCGGCATGCCTCCGCGGATGCGTTCTCCGCTTTCGGGGTCTGCGGCTTGTTGGCCAACCCATCCACCCCGCGTGGGGCTTATACGCCGTTTCTGCTGCTCTAATTCTCAAGGGGTACATGCCCCCGTTGTTTTCCTCCTCACAGCCTTCCGTTGACACGTATTTTTTCCTGGCATACAGTGGCAGTACGAGTGGGTAATGTTCTTCCCTAGGGACAAGCTGAATGTAAAGACATAAAAAAACAATTAACTGCCCCGGAACCCCTCCTCCTTACCCATAAAACCGGGGACGACCTGAGGTAGTCGGTTCTTTTTCTTGTCCCTTTCAGGGATGGACGGGTTGTGTCGTCGGTCCGGACAGGAGTCCGGCATCTTCAGCAGCTGGTGAGGCGCACGGGTTGCTGCCTGGGGGTTTCGGTGCCTCCGATTGCTCCCCGGGTGGTGAGCAGAGAGAGGTCTTCCCTCCGTAGCGGTTCGCGTTACAGAGGATGTTTCGTTTTCTTCCTTTTGTGTAATAGGAAGTGGGAGCATGCGCAGTTGGTGGAACGCACGCCCGGGTGTCGTTGCGTTCCACTGAAGATCCGATCGTGCTGCTGAGCATGCGCGATTTGGATCTTCCGGAGGGCGGCAATTTTAAAATTGTATTTAAAGCGCTTTGCCTGTCTGACTGCTGGAGTTTTCATCAGTACAGTGCAGCCGTGTCACGCATTTTTTCTTTTCATCAGATGTCTAGTCTGGTACCTTCAGAGAATCCGGATAAGGATAAAAGACCTGCTTCGGCTCCCAAAAAAGCCACGTCCAAAGCCAAACATTTAACATGCTCTTAGTGTGCTACTCCACTGCCTGATGGCTGCAGGAAAAAAGTGTCCTTCAATCCTTCCTTGGGTGGTTCCAGGAAAATTTGGCTCAGACATTTGAGGCTTTTCAATTCTCAGCAGCTCAGACTCAGGAGAAAGTCAAGTTGGTTTCCACGCACAAGCGCAAGAGTTCCAGGTCTTTCTCTCAATCTGACCTTTCCTCGGGTGAGATCTCCCGGTCCTCTGATTCATCATCTAGTGATAGTTCGGAGGAAGAGATGATTTTCCCCTCCTGGGACATCTGGAAGTTCACCAAGGAGGTGACTCGTATGCTCCTAGTAGAGGATGTAGGAAGGGTTAAAGGTTTTCCTGTGCTCCCTAAGGTGGATGACCTTATTGCCAGGGAATGGAAGCACCCTGGTAAGCGAGCTTTCATTTCTAAACACTTCAAGCAGCTGTTCAGACTTCCAGGGGAACATTCCTGGGAGGATCCCCCCAAAGTGGACGTACAAGTGGCCCAGCTCTCCAAAAAGACTACTCTTCCTATTGGTGAGGTGTCCGGGCTCAAAGACCCTATGGACAGGAGGGCAGAAACTTCATGCAGGCGTATTTTCCAGGCGGCAGGAGCTCAGCGTAAGGTGGCGGTGTCCAGTGCAGCAGTGGCTAGGGCCCAGCACATGTGGCTTCAAGTCTTGCAAGATCGTCTTGCAGATGATGCTGATTCTGAAATCAACAGGCTGTTGAAGAACTTAAAGCTGTCCAACAGTTTTTTTGTGGATTCGGCTCAGGAGTCCCTTAAGCTCTCAGCCAAAAACGTGGCTTTATCTTCTGTGTCGCGCAGAGCTCTGTGGTTACGGTCCTGGACGGCTGATTCCGCTTCTAAATCTGCTCTCTGTAACTTTCCTCTAGAGCGTAAAAAGTTGTTTGGGGTGCCTTTGGAAGATCTTATTAAACAGATTTCGGATACGAAAAGAGCTTTACCTCGGGATAGAAGACCAAGATGGAACCGCAGATATCCTTATAGGAACCCGAGGCCCTTTTTCCAACCCGCTAAATCTCAGAATTTTCGTGGCCCCTTTGGAGACAAGAAATTCCAAGAGCGGCCGAAAAAGCAGGACAAAAGAAAATTCTGACTGCAAGGTGGGAAGACGCCTGCGGCACTTCAGACTATCCTGGGAACAGACCGCGCAAAATCCGTGGATTCGTCGTATTGTTTCGGAGGGCTACAGGATAGAGTTCATTCATCCTCCGACGCTTTTTTTCAGAAAGCATGAAGCTTTTGGAAAAGGGAGTTATAGAGAAGGTTCCTGTTCACCAAAGGTTCCAAGGAGTCTATTCCCGGTTGTTTCTGGTGCCGAAGCCGGATGGCTCCCTTCGTCCGGTGCTGGACCTAAAGTCGGTAAACCGCTGTATCCCCTACCAGCATTTTCAGATGGAGAGTATCATCTCAGTCGCTCAGGTGCTAAAAGAGGGAGATTTGATGGTCACCTTAGACCTGAAAGACGCTTATCTTCATGTACCGATAGCCCAGGCGTCCAGGAAGTTTCTGCGGTTTGCTTTGCGAGTCAATCAGAGGGTGCATCATTTTCAATTCAAGGCCCTTCCGGTCGGTCTGGCATCAGCCCCAAGGGTTTTTACAAAGATCCTTTGTCCTTTGACAGCTCTCCTCAGAGAACAGAATATTTCGATCGTTCCTTACCTGGACGATTAGCCGATCATGGCGGCCTCCCGGGAGAAGCTTTTGCTAGACCTTTCCGCAACTATGAATTGCCTGGAACACCACGGCTGGTTAATCAACAAGCAAAAATCTAGTCTCATTCCTGCTTCCAGGACTCTTTTTCTGGGTTTTTGGGTGGACTGAATGTCCCTTTGCATTTATCTCCCGCGTTCCAAGCGTCTCAAAATAAAACAAGAGATCTCGTCGCAGCAAAGAGGTCCCACTTGCTCTGTCAGGAAGGCTATGAGCATCCTGGGTCTCCTTACCGCTGCCATCCCGGCGGTACCTTGGGCACGGTGTCAGCTTCGTCCCTTGCAGTGGCAGATTCTCTCGAACTGATCCAGGCAGGAAGAGGATCTAGACACTTCCTTCACGATAAGCGCCCAGGTTCTCGCACAATTG
Source organism: Spea multiplicata (assembly GCA_009364415.1). Classification (NCBI taxonomy): domain Eukaryota; kingdom Metazoa; phylum Chordata; class Amphibia; order Anura; family Pelobatidae; genus Spea; species Spea multiplicata. The sequence goes on from VKOC01005045.1 coordinate 9,274, forward strand.
AACTGGTGGAAACAGTCGTCCCATCTCGCCAGAGGGCTCTCTTTCTGACCCAGAAGTTGGATAATAATCACCACGGATGCCTCTGGCCAAGGAAGGGGGCCCATTTGTGTTCCCTTTTTCGAAGGGGAGATTGGGCTCCAGTAGATGCTGTCCGCTCGTCAAATTTCCTAGAGCTAAAGGCAGTTCTTCAGGCTCTCCTGGCCTTCAGGCCATGCACAGAAGGTCAGGCGATCAAAATCCAATCCGACAACGCAGCGGCCGTCGCTTATATCAACAAGCAAGGTGGAACGCGGATACGGAGTCTTCAGATCCTGTGTGCAGTTATTATGGAGCGGTCCCAACTTCGTTTGACAGATATTTCGGCCGCTATAATTTAATTGCGGACGATTTAAGCAGGGCAAAATGGTCACAGACAGAATGGTCTTTGACCCCACTAACCTTCTCCACGTCGGTGGCACGCTTCGGTCTCCCGGAAGTAGATTTGATGGCGACTCGGAAGAACCACAAGGTCCCGGTGTTCGCGTCCCTCAACCGATGGGATTTGCCTCATTTTCTGGACGGTCTTTCCATGGTGTTGAATTTCCGGTTGGCCTACATCTTCCCTCCAGTGGCGTTGATTCCTCGCGTCCTTCTGAAGATTCGCTACGACAGGGCCAGGGTCTTGGCCATCCTTCCTTACTGGCCCAACAGGAGTTGGTTTGTCCTCCTCAAGCTGTTGACCATCACCTGTTGGGAGCTGCCAATTTCACCAAGGCTTCTGGAGAACGTCGAAGACATCTCGAATTTTCTGTTGACATCAGTCAGAAGTTAAACGTCCAAGATTTATTTCTGGCTGTGGAGCAAGTTCCTCCGGTGGTTCTCCGCCAGGCAGCTGTTGATTTTTCCTCCATCCATCAACTCTGTAATTCGGTTTTTACAGGAGGGTCTGACTTTGGGCCTTAGTGTCTCGACCCTTAAAGGGCAGATCTCAGCCCTTAGTCATTTTTTTCTGTCGGATCTGGCCTCTCACGTTCTTATTAGGCGTTTTTTTAAGGCCGCCACTATTTGTTGTCCTCCTAGGAGATCTTTGTTTCCATCATGGGATCTTACCGTTGTGCTTCGAGCCTTATGTTCAGCTCCCCTTCGAGCCTCTGAATGAAGTATCCCATGAACTCTCTCGCTGGAAAACGGTTTTTCCTAGTGGCTATCACCTCGGCTAGGAGAGTCGGGGAACTTCCAGGCTCTGTCTTCCTCTCCGGAGTTCACACGAATTTCATTGACATAAAGTTGTTGTCATGCTTAAACCTTTCGTTTCCCCCTAAAGTCTATATTTCGCAGGACCAGTATTTAGTCAGCCCTGAATTCTTTCCTTCCTTTTTTCCAATCCTTCCTCTTCCTTGAGGAACGGGTTTGGCAAACTGTTTTAGACGCTCAAAAGAGCTTTGGAGATTATTATCTTCTGGACTCTCCATCCGTTCCCAGCATATCTATTTGTCAATTATTTTGGGGTCGGCCGACAGTTTCTAAATCTTCCATTTCCAGATTGGCTGAGTGACGCTTATCCCGTATGGTAGCATCCTACCACTTCCAGTGGTTCCCAAACTACAATTAAGGAGCCACCCCGGTCAGGGCCCATGCCACAGGGCCATGGCGTGTCTCCTGGGGCAGAGAAGGGCTGCAGCTTCGCCTGAGACATTTGTTAAGGCTTGCTACCTGGTCCTCATTTTCCACCTTCGTTCACCATTATCGGCTAGACATCTTTTCCTCCTCTGCGGCGAATTGTTTGCGTGAGGTGCTCCAGGCGGTGGTTTCCTGATGTGTTCCCCCCCAGTCCGGGATCTTGCTACATCCCACTCGTACTGCCACTGTATGCCAGGAAAAACGGAAATTTATTACTCACCGTAAATTCCTTTTTCCTTATTACAGTGGCAGTACTGGTTTCCCCTCCCTTCTTGTGATATAATAAATTAGGTTTGGCAAGCAATTTTGTGTCTGTCTTGTTACTTACTGACTACGTCCGTTCGTCCCCGGTTTTATGGGTAAGGAGGAGGGGTTCCGGGGCAGTTAAATGTTTTTTTATGTCTTTAGATTCAGCTTGTCCCTAGGGAAGAACATTACCCACTCGTACTGCCACCGTATTAAGGAAAAAGGAATTTACGGTGAGTAAAACGTTTCCGTTTTTGCACGCATCTCACGCACATACACACTTTGCCTCTTTGCCCGTTTCCCTTATATGCTTACATAGATTTGGATTTAGGTAGTTTTGAGGAGCAGCCGCGTTATTTTGTTTTTGTGTCCTCATTTGTGACTAATCTCACACATTGGTTCTTTCACGCGCGCACACCCCAAGGGCCGGCCTGCCTCGACTCACCCCAGAGTCGTGGCAATGGTTAGTGACCTACCGCTCGGTCTCATGGCTCAATATTTGATGATGCTCCGGCATCCAGAGTCTCCTGCTGTGTGTTGTTGTGCACACTTCTGACTCTTGTTGTTTTTGGTTTCATGGTCTGTTTCCTTTTCTTGTTTATTTTTGCACTGCTGTTGTGACGCTCGCTGCGCCCTGTCCTTCCAGATACCTTATCAATGACACCTGATGTTATTAAATTCATAGGTTTAAACATACCCCGACAGCGTTCTAAGTTGCTTTATGTTTTGCACACACTTAAGACGCATATAGCGTTTCTCCAGGAGACGCATTATAAGTCCTTGAGAGAATATAAGCTACTCGACCGTCACTATTGCCATAATTATTTCTCTAGCTCCCCTGATTCTAAGACCAAGGGTGTTGCGATTCTTCTACACAAATCAAAGCAGGGCCATCTTCCTCAAAGGTTACCTAGGTACTCAAAAGGTCTCTTTTGGTAATGTGTATGCTCCCAACCGCGGTCAGTCCCTGTTCCTTTCCCGTATTCGGTCCCGCTTTGAAGACTTCCGGGAGGGCTTAGCTATCTTCGGGGGTGACTTGAATATGACTTTAGAGATTCCTCCTCCCAATTCTCTCACGTCCCTTTTCGTCATATTAAAAGAGTTGGGAGAGCCCTACACCTTAACCGGTCGGTGGATGTCTGGAGGTCGCAGCATCCTGACGGTAGGGACTATACCTTTTTCTCCTCCCCACACAGTGGATATACCAGGATTGACGTGTTGTTTATGTCCCGTCACCATCTACTTCAATTGCATTCTTCTGATATAGGCATACGCTCATTTGGTGACCGTGCTCCAGTCCACTTCTCTTTGCGTTTGTCTCCTTCCAGAGGTAAGATCTGGACCTGGAGGCTCAATGAAGATCTTCTCGACGACCCAGTCTCGTTATCCGACCTTTATGACCGCCTTACGGAAGACTTTTCTGACAACGTTACTGATGAGCTCCCCTTCCCCACGATATGGGAGGCCCATAAGGCCGTGATTAGGGGGCATCTCATTAAGTTAGGCTCCGTACAGAAAAAATCTAAATTGGCCACTCTGACTTTGCTTATTGAGCAGATTCATCTCCTGGAACAGTGACATAAAACTTGCGCCGGCTCGTAGAATGGTCCCTGGAAGTGCCTAAGCTTTGGGTTTCCCTGGAAAACTCTTTTTTTGTTTACCGTATTACAGCCGCCCCGTGGTTGCCGACCCGTTACTGGACGTTGACAGTCACCTCGCACCCTACCATCCCTGCCACTTTGCGCGTTCTGAAGCGAGTGGCTTCCCGACGCCTCCTGACGTCCGTTCCGAGCCCTATGCTCCCCCTCGCGCGCAACCCTGACCTTGACCTCGCCGCACGCAGGGGGTTGCGGAGTCTGTTCCCCCCCACCGCATTCTGGTCCAGTTCGGATCCATCAGATCCTGAGGGCCAATTACTGAACTCACGTGCCAGTCACCCCTCCACCTTTTCGCTTCTTTTCGTATACCACCAAATCAAACACTACGCCGTTGCCATGCTACCGACTCCCCTGAGGGAGTTACGTGCTCTTGAAAGATTGCGTGTTTTATCTGAGGAACCAGCCCACTCGCTATCTCACCTTTATGCATTATTGTTGGACAAAACGAAACCATTCTTCCTGAGCCTGTGGGAGATGGATCTTGGGATCTCCTTCTCTGAGGCTGACCAGGACAAAATGATACTACTTACCCATAAAGGCAGCATATCGAGTAGGATTCAGGGACGCTCCATATAAATTTCTGTCCAGATGGTATTAACGCGTCCCTTCGTAGGAAGCATACACCACTTACCTCCCCCATTGATCTCCCCCCCCGTGCTCGGAAGATGCGCGTCTTGCTGACGGCTCGTACCTGCCATTTCTCGGTGGGATCAACTAGGGACGACTACGCCCTTTTTGCGCTTCCGCCGTGGTGGGGGTGGATCAAGACGACAGTGGCGGACCCCAAATTTCGCTAGCCTCCCCGGCGGCCCTCCTGCTCCACCGCACGCAATCCTCCCATGCCTGCTTTAGGAGTTCCTTGCCCTTGTCCACTGATCACATGCGGCTAAGGCTGTCGTTCCTCTGCTATTGGAAGTCCCCGAAGGACCACCCCCATTGATGCCTGGATATTCTAGGGTTCATTTTATATACGCAAATGGAGCAGTTTTAGTGGCGTCTTGCCGAAGGAAGGAATCATCGGCGAGATGCATATCACCTGGCTGCCCCTGGACGACCTTTCATGTCGTTCCTCCCGCCTTCTTGACTTGTGCTGCCTGATCCCCCCCCCCCCGCCTGCCTGCTTGGGTCCTTTGAATGTTATGGTTTCCCCTCCTCCTGGCTCGCTCCTGCTGAGATCTGGCCTAGATGACCTCGGTTCCCCTTACCACCTCGCCTAGCCTGGTTTGGGCTCAGGTCATGAGGTACGTCGCGGCTCGCCGTTGATAAACGTGTCTTTTTTCAGTAAGCATACGCTCGCAGCACGCGAGTGCGTGTTCGTTTTCTTTCCTTGTATTTGGTTACCGTTTTATTTTTTTGTTGCCTCGGAGATTACACTGGACTCTGGCTTGCCGTCTATGCCTGATCCGTTCACTACGTCGTCTTTAGCTTGGTAACTTCAGATAGTAACTGAGGTCTTGGTAGTCGTCTTACAATGTATCCCCCATTGCCATTGACATTTCCAAGGATATGCGGCGTCTACTCCTTAACTTTCTCATGAAAGATAACCTTAATGGTATCATACATATTGAAACATCTATATACATGAATACTTCTTTGTTCTCAATTATAGAGGGAACAAGGACAAAAAAAGAAATAATCACTATATGATTAAGTAAAACAAAAAAATGGCTCCGACTCCATTTTGTGTTCATGATAAAGCCTGCACCGTATAGGGAAGGGGGGCATGAAGGTGTGGGGACTGAGGTAACAGTATTATACAGTAATGAAAGGGTTAAAGCACGGTTATATATATATAAAAAAAAAGTGTTATATAACTTAAAAATGTTGTTGCGCCTGCGCTAGCGCTTGCCGCCTTTTTCAGGTGTCTTGTGCTGGCTTGTGAAAGTCTTAGATAGGCTGCGCTTGCCTCGCGCTGCGCAAAGGGCGGGAAAGTTAGCTATATAAGGGGAGTCCCTGAGGTGTTTGTTTTACTTACCTGGTGTGACGCCTAGCCGATACTGCACTGTCCTTGAGACTGGTGAGCAGTGGCGAAGCGTTGCGTTGAAGATGGACGAGCTAATGAAGATTCTTCAGGTCCGGGTAGCTGAGAAGGGTGAAGAATGGCTGCGCGGATGTCTTCTAGCTGCTTCATCTTCGGACGATCTTCCAGTTGATCCTAGCTGTGCCGGAGAAGAGGAGGAGATTGCGGAGGTGGAGCCGGAGGCTGTTTATATATCGGAGGTGACCGGGTCTCTGTTACGTCGGATAGACGTGTCGTACCCGGAAGAAGATCTCAGGATGCCGGTCAAAAGAAGAAAAGACCCGCTTCTCGGGCGAAGGTTTTCTTCTAAAAGGTCAAAAACGCTGCATGATCCTGAAGAGGGATGCAGCAATCATTTTGTTTCTAGGGGCAGGCAGCTAAAGCAGGCTGATCCGAAATCGGCTCAGCTGCCTGACGAAGAAAGAAGAGAGCAGGCATCCGAGGTCAGAGCTGATGCAGCTATGGGTGAGTGTGCCGGTTTAGCTGTTACTACTCTGAATGAAGCGGTGGTTGCTTTAATTGACATTTTGAAAAAAGTGCAGGAGACCAGTCCAGCTCAGGTCTGGGTCTCTGAAAGTAATAAGGTTTTACGTGCTAATATGGTTAAGGAGTCGTGTATGAAGGAGGTGATGTCCTGTGAGGTCTCACCCCTTGGTTTTCATTTGAGTAAGACGGTTAAAGAAAAGATTTTGAACAATGAATATTTGGATATATTGTCATTGTTACCTGCTCCCAAAGAATTTCTTATTAAAAATGACAAAGATGATGAAAGGCGTCGACGGGTTGTCCGGTCTTTTAATAACCGGTTACAGTCTTTTTGTATACTAGCCGGTGTGTATTGTGAAAAACAGAGTGAGAGTTGTGCGGGCCTTTTCCAGCAAGCTTATAAAAACTTTGGTGGCCTGGCTTGGTTTTATTATGATGAGACCTTTAGACCAAAATGGTCAGTTCATAAAAATTTAAAGTGGGGAATGAAAGATGTGGGATCGTGGGTCAGCAGCATCATGTTACCCCAGAAACATTCCAATAGCTCCATTTCATACTTCCATTTCAGATTAGGGTTTGGGCTCTATTTCAGATTAGGGTTTGGGCTCTATTAATCAGCACCAGATGTTTCATCTGGTGCTGATTAATAGAGCCCAAACCCTAATCTGAAATGGAAGTATGTGATAAGTGGAACAGCCTCCAAGCAGAGGTGGTAGTAGTTTCCGATTTATCCCTGATTAATTTTTCAGTCTGGAATTTAATTCTATAAAATGTCCTCTAATTATGGCCTTATGAAAAAATAACAACAGAGGCAAGTATGATTGTGTGTGTATTTTAGGGCCGGGATTTGTAATACTAGCGTAATGTGTGTATTCTGGCCCAGATCCATTCTTCTGATTTAATTATTTACTTATTTGCCTTTTGACTTGCTCCTCTATGAATGTCTCAAACACTTTGTCAGTGGGTGAAAACCCTATGCCATATACTAAACAATCACCTTTAGTGATGGACGTAACTGATAAATAAAATGTTATAGATGTATTAATCCCCCTTTCCTCAAAAGGCGTATGAAATGGCAAAATAGAACCTGATACGAGATGAAAGGACGTATTTGTCAGGCAGGTTCAGGTACAGGTTCAGGCACACTGGCAGGGCGGACGGGAACGGAGGCCCACTGGCAGGGCGGGCGGGAACGGAGGCCCCCTGGCAGGGTGGGCCGTAAACAGAGGCTCACTGACAGGGCGGGGCGGGATGGAGGCCCACTGGCTGGGCGGGGCAGGAACAGAGGCCCACTGGCAGGGCGGGGCAGGAGCGAAGTACTACCAGGCAAGGCACGTCTCCAATCCCTAAGGACATAACCCGGTGGAAACTTCCACCAAAATCGAGGGGAGACAATCTGCCTGAAAGCAAAATACCCTTCCCTAAACTTATTTTATATGCGGTCTAAAAATCATAGAAACCAGAAACGCTTCTTCAACAATTTTTCTGTAGTTTTTTTTTATGTGAGTAAACCTTCAAATGGAATCCATACAAGGACAGACTCTGATGGACCTTCGAGACATGCCTTAAAGAGCATTTGCTCCAAGAATCTGTTCTAATTTTCCAATTCCGCCAGTATACTTGCAGAGGCAGGGCTCAGGCAAGGTGTGTAGGTATGTATATTAAAATGGTTTATTAAATGCTGTGAAGGCTCTAGTTCCACGTAAAAAAGGGATTCTTATTCGGTGGCTCAAACATCCAATAAACGGATTTCAGGGGCACAAAGATCTTACAGCCCCCCAAAAATGATAACCGTCCTGTGCGTCCCCAATAGCAAATGTTTTAAATGAAGGATTTGTTTCCAAGGACATTATTATCTCAAATGGAACAAGACAGGGGTGCCCATTGTCCCCGATATTATATGTATGGGCATTAGAGCCTTTAGCTATAAAAATGAACAAGACTCCTGTGAATTTTAGAACATGCCTTCTTTCAGTGTTTGAATATGAGAAATGTTCCATTTAAGTCCCCCAGATTGCTGCTAGAATAAAATTGACCAATAAGTACACAAAGCAAAGCAAGAATTCAATAACACTTATCACTATATACTGAGGCGGACAATGACGGTGGTACAGTGTAATCCCTATCACTATACATGCAGGAGGGGGCCGGGGGACGGCGCCGTTGCCTCGGCTGGCGCCTAGCAGCTGACTTAGAACTGGTGCGGACCAGGGGAATCCGACTGTTTAATTAAAACAAAGCATCGCGAAGGCCCGAGGCGGGTGTTGATGCGATGTGATTTCCAAGTGCATTCCTGCGTTCGTGTATATAAAAGCTACATACATCATTAACAAAGCATTAACTTATTTTAATATAACCCCCCAGCGCTGTATACAGTAATAAACCCCAGTGCTTATAGCATAATATAACCCCCCAGCGCTGTATACAGTAATATAACCCCTATCAGTAATATAACCGCCTCAGCTGTATATACAGTGAATATAACCCGCGCAGCGCTGTAGACAGTAATATAACCCCCAGCGCTGTAGACACCCGCCCCATAGGGCGTAAGAAAGATTTGCTTTAAAATGTAAGCTCACCAGCAGGGTCCACGACTCCTGTTGTATCTGTGTGGAAGGAACATTAAAATTCCTCTCATTTATATAATGTGAGATTTTCTCGTGTTGGGTGAGAAGACGTGAGTACCTATCAGCAGTGGAGGGTCAAAAGCTTTATTCATAAAAGCGGGGATGTTTGGCCTAATACAGGATATTTTAAGTAAGCGCACAGACTGAAACATAAGCCATCTTGTCTTTGCCCTTTCTGTCTTTTCTATATAAAGAGTACCCCGGTATTGATATGTCGGGTAGGGATCCTTTGGTATGTAGATTGCTTGGTGGAATTAATCTTTATCGACCTACCATACTCTGGGATTTATTATGCACGGCAGAAAGTCTGGCTCACAATCTCTGCTCTAGTTTATTTGTTGATGGGGTCTTTAGGGTTAATTTAGGGACAATTTTGGTTAATGGGGTCTTTAGGGTTAGTTTAGGGGCAGTTATGGTTAAATTAGCCTATTGGTAATGCAACTATGCATCCTAGACAGAAAGGTGTTTGTTGGGCATTTAATGAGAACCAGTGTAAATGGCCCAACACTTGTAAGTTTAAACACGAGTGTACGGTTTGTGCTGGAAATCATCCAGCTTTTGGTTGCTTTCGAAATAATTTGCAGAATACCGGGAAGGATATGTCAAAAAGCAGCGACTCCGGTGAAGCCAGCAAGTCTGCTTCCATTTTTAAAGCGGTACCCAAACAAGCAGATGGCTGATTTATTACGAAGTGGTTTTTTGGACGGTTTCAGGATTCCTATTTATGATAAGAAAGGTTGCGTTTGGGTTGACAAATTAAAATCGGTGCAAGATAATGAGTAGGTGGCGCAATCTAAGATTGAGAAAGAATCAATGTTGGGGAGGATAGCTGGACCTTTTATGGAACCGCCATTTGAATGTTTTTGTTTGTCCCCATTGGGTTTGGTGCCTAAAAAAGAGCCTGGGTCATTTCGCTTGATCCATCATATGTCTTTCCCCTATGGGGGTTCATTGAATGAAGAGATTGTAAAAGATTAATTTTCAGCGCATTATGTATCCTTTGATGACGCCCTTAAGTGGGTGAGAGCTTTGGGTAAGGATGCATTGCTGGCTAAAGTCGACATTGAGGCGGCTTTTCGGCTTTTACCCATTCATCCGGAGTGTTTTCCATCGTTGGGATTTCAATTTAGGAGTTTATTTTATTTTGATAAGTGTTTGTCAATGGGCTGTTTGGTTTCATGTTTTTATTTTGAAGCTTTTTCTTCCTTTTTAGAGTGGGTTTTTGAAAGATATTTCAGGTTTGGTGTCTATTGTTCATTATTTAGATGATTTTTTATTTATGGGAAAAGCAGGATCAAATGATTGTTTACTGATGCTGGAAGCTTTTTTGAGTTTAACGAAAGAATTTGGAGTACCATTGGCTAATGAGAATGAGTTTTTCCTACTACTCAGTGACAGTTTTTAGGCATAGTCATAGATACCAATAATATGTGTTTTAAGTTGCCAGAAGATAAGATTATTAAATAGAGGTTCTTTATTAAGAAAGCTTTAGGTTGTAATAAGTTAAAGGTTAAGGATTTTCAGTCACTTTTGGGTATGTTTGATTTTGCAGCAAGAGTTATGCCAATGGGCAGGGTTTTTTCTAGGCATATTGCTCGGGCAATAGCAGGAATGAAGATACCATATCATAGGGTTCGATTAACTAAGCAAATTAAAGAAGATTTAAGAGTATGGGATTTATTTTTGAGTGACTTTAATGGGTCAACTATTTTGCAGGAGGAACTTATTGATAGGCATTCTATGGAGTTTTTTACCGATGCCGCTGGAGCAACGGGTTTTGGTCTATTTTGGAAGGGAAAATGGGCTTCTGCGAAATAGCCTAATTCATGGATAAAGGAGGGATGGGTTAAAAATATGGTTCTTTTAGAGTTGTTCCCGGTTGTAGTTGCATTTGAGTTACGGTATAGGGTTTGGGTCAATAAGAGAATTTTACTTAAGTCTGATAATATGGGTGCGGTGTGGGTGATTAACACCTTGAATGCGAAATCAATTCCGGTGATAAATGTGTTGAGATGTTTAGTTTTTGGATGTTTCAAAAGGTAATATCTGGCTTAAGGCTAAACATATTCTGGGAAGCAAGAATGTTTTGGCTGATGCTTTGTCCCGCTTTAATTTTAAGCTTTTCAGATCATTGGCTCCGGAGGCAGAAAAAGAAGGGACGGTAGTCCCAGAATGCGTGTGGGAGTTGACTTTGCCCAGCTGAGGGAGCTATTGTCAAAATCTGTGTCAAAAAGCAATTGGGAATTTGATTCCAAGGCTTGGAAGGCGTGGAATGTGCTTCCTCAAGAAAATTGTTTAGATATGTTTGAGGGTAGTATTAACGGTGCGTTAGCGTTTGTTATTAGTTTGATCGATAAAGGTTTGGCAAGATCGATTATCGATAGGTATTTAGTTGGTATTGCCTTTTCCTTTAAATTGGCCGGGAAACAGCATTCATTCGAGGATTTTTTGGTACGGCAGGTACTGAAAGGTTATAACAATGGGTTGAAAATTCGGGAAACCTCTTTCATCAGTTGTTTGAAGGAATTTACAGAATTAATTTAGGTGGTTTGTAGATAAGTCGTGTTTGGCAGACAGGAGTTTTGAATGTTTTTTCTTGCTAGACAGTCCGATTTGTAGTAGCTTTTTTTTTGGAGCTTTTCGTGTGAGTGAGTTAGTGGCAAATAACAAGAAAGGTGGTTCTGGTTTGCAAGTTAGTGATGTTACTTGTGACCGGGTTTTGAGATTGTTTATTAGATCTTCAAAGACGGATAGGGATAAGGAAGGTTGCTGGGTGATGTTGAATAGGTAGAACGGTTCAGATATTTGCCTGGTTTTGGCAGCTGAAAAGTTTAATGCGGTTCGTCCTGGGGTTAAAGGAAATCGGTTGGTCCGTCAGTCGGGCTTACCTGTTACTAGATTTCAGTTTCAAAGGGTTTTGAGTTTAGGATTGCGTGAGTTAGGTCTGAGCGATGAAAGATATACTACGCATTCATTTCGTATTGGCGCTGCTACAGAGGCAGCATTATTGGGTCTTGATGAATCTGTGATTAAAAGATTGGGTAGATGGAGTTCTGAGCGTTTTAAAATATATATCAGGCCACATCTTTTGTAAGAATGTTATGTTTATATGTTGGGTTTATTGTAATGTTTTGCAGGTCATCGGAAGTTCATAGTATGGATTGTATGGATAGTACTGCCCTAAGAAGTTATGGTGAAAATTTAGGATTTAATAAGGATGATGTAGCTATCCATTGGGTGGGCGTAAGGGCTTTAAGGGTCGATCAATTAAAGGATTGTTTAGATGAATGTGTAACTCGCTTGCCGTGGCCTAATG
>VKOC01005046.1:0-18415 GCA_009364415.1 Spea multiplicata
AGAGCGGGGAGAGGGGCTATAGCGGGGAGAGCGGCGATAGCGGGGAGAGCGGCGATAGCGGGGAGAGGGGCTATAGCGGGGAGAGCAGCGATAGCGGGGAGAGCGGGGAGAGGGGCTATAGCGGGGAGAGCGGCGATAGCGGGGAGAGCAGCGATAGCGGCTCCGGCTGCTCGCTGATCACATGGATCGCCGAGCGCGGGGGCCGTATGTGGGGTCTGGAGGCTCCGGCCCCGGCGGCTGCTTTTGTGCCAGTCAGTGGGAGCCGAGTGCAGAAAGGCCGTTCAGGGAAGAGGTCGCCGGCTGATTGCAGAGTCAGATCGGCGCAGAATTCCTGGGCTGCCCTACAATGTATCAGCGCAACATATAGCATAAACTCCGCATCACGCTGACAGATACCGGAGTCCTGCAATAAAACACCTACCTAACTCTAATATCCAGTAATCCCGGTCACAAAAACCTGCTTTTATCTCATTTTACCCCAAAAAGCTCCCTTTATCTGCAGACCTGGAGCCACCGTTGCTGTCAGTCATGTGATATTTTGGGGGACCTTGTCGTCTCAAACACCGCACTGAGCTGATGCTTTATGGCGATGCTAATGAAGTCCGTTTCTCCATAGACTTTCATTAGTCAGAGAGTCTGACGGTGATTAAGACTGAGACATTCTATTGTTCCCCACAGGCAGGAGTCGGGGTGTTTAGTAGATTTAAATATTAGAAAAATAACAAGCCCTCAAAAGCTGAAAATGTCATTTTTTTAAATTCTAATCTAATTATATAATACCATAATTTCAATGTTTTTTGGATCATCCCTGCTTTATGGAGAAGGCGTTGCGTGAAATGTAACCGCCGCGCCGCGCATCCTTTCAGTGTAACCGAGGAAGAAAAATATTTTCTTTATTTTATAAAAATATAAATAAATAGATGAAATAAATGGCCGTATAGAGGCCAAAAACAACCAGATAAAAATCCCCCAACATATATATCTATATCCTGTATATACTGTATATACTCTGTGTAACCCCCTATATATATATATACTCTGTATAACCCCTATATATATATACCCTGTATAACCCCTATATATATATATACTCTGTATAACCCGCCTATATATATAATATATATTATATACTCTATGTATAACCCCATATATATAATATATGTGACTTATCCTGTATAAACCCCTATATAATATTATATATATATACTCTGTGTAACGCCCCTTATATTATATGACTCGGGCTGTTAACCCTATATATATAATTATAATATATATATACTCTGTATAACCCTATATATATATATACTCTGTGTAACCCCCTATATATATACTCTGTATAACCCCTATATACCGTCTATATACTTTATACAGAATGTACATGTATATAGTCAGTGAACAAAGAAGATATTTTTTTTAATTCTGGCAAAAACTGTATAAATATATATTTTTGCTGATGATGAAAATGTTCTCAGAAAATTATTTTGTTTTCAGAATTTTTTTTCCAGCGAGGATATTTAACGATATTGAGCGAGGAATCCGCGTCCTCAGTGACCTCGCTAATTACACATGCAAGCGGGGGGGGGCTGTATGTATTACCCCCCTCATCCCTCCTCCCATCCTGTATTATTCATTAGAACGTTCCGTGTCCATCCCGGAACCCCCCCCCCCCCCACCCCGTCAGTCGCCCGTTTCCTCCTGCTGTAAAGACTCAAACCTTAATCAGTCGTTGTCTCGTCTTAGATTCAGGAGCCGTCTGTCTATCCCATGTATGTTTAATACCCCCACTGTATTACCCTCTACCACCTCTGCTGGGAGGCTGTGCTGTGTTTCAACCACTCTCTCAGTAAACTTAAAACATCCTTGTACTCTGCCCCTCACATGCGAAGCTTGCGCTCCCCCACTTGAATGGATCCCCCAACTTATTCCATGACACCCGATAGCCGCATTATTGTTTTTTCGCATTGAGGCTCCTGAAAAAATATCATTAAAAAAATCTAAAAATAAACGAATAATAATCATTTTTATAAAAAAGTAATAACGATAGGAACGGCCCCTAAAGGTGTCCGTGGGGTTAATTGAAATGCGAAGTGATGAGATGATCTGTCCGCCAGTCCCGCTGTCCGGGGGGCCGGGTCTCCTGACTCCCTGAATCGCAGTCCCTGCTTTAAACGGCTTCTAGAACTTCATCGACAGAAATCCCTCGGCCGGCCCTCGAATTCTCTCTAATCACGGGTCTGATCACCCTCAGCCGAGCGAACGTGTCACTCCTCAAACAAATGGAAGCTCACGTGCTGCGGCATGCACGCCTTTCAACCGGCTTTTAACTCTTTCATTGGGGTTTTATTCACTAAAGGGTGAGTTCTATTTAAGACCTTTCAAATATTAACCCTTTTATAGCCCACCGCACAGATCCTGTGTGTGATTTGGAAGCCAAATGGCTGTAATAACGGACGTTATGGAAACCATGACCTGTCGGGAGGTAAAGATATTCCGAATGAAGTCACCTGTATTCAAGCAGTAATGAGAAAAGCACCAATCAGGATGCTTGGAGATCGGCCCATTAATCTCGAGACCCTACAACTGGGGTAGAAGCCCTGAGATTTGGGGTACTGCACTACATACTTAGATACATTGCTTTAGATCGTAAGCTCTGTAGGCCAGAATGTTGCACAGTGCATGTGTGTCTCGCGTGCCTCCTGTGATTTACAGAACTTACTGTATCTCTGCGTATAAAACACGGAAAATCAATTTATGGATTTTCACTAAAAGCAGCGTTATGGAATACGGGCTCTGATTGGTTAAAAAAGATTTCATCCAATGAACTGAAGGAGGATCATTCCTGCAAAAACGGGGGTCCGCAAAACCAAGCGCAATAAAAGAGACCCTGGGGTCTTCAACCTTTGGCCAAGGGAACTCCCACTCCCCACCCCTTTTGAATTCTCATTGGGGCTAGCCCCACCCCTTCACGTGTTTAACTCTGCCTCTGATGGCAGCCACACCCCCAGGAAAGCCCCGGGCAGACAGGAAGTTCCCGGGAACGTATTTAATGGCGCGGGAAACGCGTGGCTGGCGGAACCTGAGAAGCAGCAGCAAGGTAATCCCCACGAGGGCCGCCCCGTATGGAATGGTAAAGATGGCCGCCGTTTATGCAGAAGGTTTATATTCCTTACTTTACTCTGTAAACAGAGCCAGAGAGATGTCCATCCCCACAATATATCCACCAATGAAAACACTGCAAATATCCACAAGAGTAAAACTAAAAATGGGGGTCTTAACTACGTCACAGGGCCTGCAGATTGTATAGCGTGGACTTGGTTCCAGAGCCCAGTGAGAGGGGCCAAAAAACATCATCTAGGACCAGTTTAGTACTTGGTGAGTCAGAGAGTTACAGTATGAGCCATAGAGACAGAGAGTCAGAGCTGAGTCAGTGTCACAGTATGAGTCAGAGAGTCAGAGCTGAGTCAGAGTCACAGTATGAGCCAGAGAGTCAGAGTTGAGTCAGAGAGTCACAGTATGAGTCAGAGAGTCAGAGTGTGAGTCCACTAGCATTTAGTGTTCACTTAGGTTGACTGTTGCCCTAAATCTGGGGTGGCCTGAGACCCCCTACTGCTGTGGAAGACAGTCCTGACCCAGCCGGGAGCTTCACATTAGCTCCTACAGCGAAAAGCAAAGTAAAACTCCAGAGAGATTTATTCATAACGTGGATCCCAGGATATAAGAATCATAAAACTGCGTGAGAAACAAAGTAGCGTTATCTGAAATATACCCCAAAACCCGCTTTCTCCTTCCAGATGTTTCTGTAACAAAGTAACGCGGAACGATACGTTTAACGCTTGTTACAACTTTTAATAAACGTCTACCCGGGGAGGAAAAAGGGAAACGTCTGGTTCTAAGCCTCCCCCAGCAAAAAAAAACAGCCGTTTTAATACATGGAAATCTGCCTTTCCCTGACATGTATGGGTCATGGAAATACATACATGTATCCGTGTGAACGCACACGTAAAACACGCACTGCATGTTACAGGATCTTCATACTGACGCCTGGACCGCAACCGGAATGTCGGCTGTGAATTGGGGAAGTAACACAGCAAACCGGTCGCTACACAGAGGTATAGATTGTAAGCTCTGTGGGTCAGCCATGACAGTATAATGCTAACCTTAGTACGCGCACCCGCTGGCAATATATATATCCAGTAGCAGTACATGCGCGGGAGAATCGGTTTGCTGAAAGAAGTATCAGGTGATCGTTGCGGACCCTGAAACGTCTCCCCAAACTGGGCTGGCCGGACGCCATCTTGGCGGCGAGATCGCCATAAAACAGGGCGTGCGATACTTTGTAACCGGGAGGTAAATATACCGGTATTTGCCCAATCGGTGCAATCAGAATATGCAACGTTATTTAAGTTTCACAAATTCCCTCGAGACCCCCAGAGCGCCGCATTTCATGCGCTGGGAAAGCGCATGGCGGATGGCAGCCATCTTAAGAGTCTTCGACCCTGCGATAACACAAAATGGGATTATTTATTTTAGACAGGATTCACGAGCAGCATCTTCCTCCCCGCGAAATGTCGGCCCCTGCTTTACGATACACCTGAGTGCAGAACGCAAACCATGCGCGGCGTAACCGCGACGACGCAGAAAGCGCAGGTTTTGTTCTCGCATTCTGTATCGCATTGCTGGATTTTTAAATTGAGGCGAGTGATGCATGCTGGGAATTGAGACGAGACGCTCCGAGGTCAGGCGGCGATATACCGGGCTGTGCGCGAAACGCCCCGGGGGTACTCGGCGCTGCTCAAGAAAGAATGGAAAGAGAAAGAAAGAGGTGGTCCGCGCTCCCCCCGCAGCGCTTACTGCGGCTTTTGTGCTTCTCCTGGAAATCTTTAATACATGCAGAGCGCATTCTGAAGCTTTAATGACCCCCCCCCCCCCCCGCTCGCTGCTTCGGGAAGAAAGGGGTCAAAGAGGCGTAAAAGTCTCCAGCAGGTCGGGAAACTGCGATTCCTCCCCACGCCGCGGGCCTCCCATTAAAGCGATCGCGGCAGAGAGTGGCAGCGCTGCGTCTGAAGTTTCACGTTCGATGCCCTGCGATCCGGTACAGATGCCAGCGCACGCCTCCCAGCTCCCGAGAGCCTAACCCGTGGATTCTAGACACCAAACGTCACAAGTTAGGGTCTCAGGGAATGCGAGGGGTACAAAGCCGCAGGACGAGGGGGCGCAGCGGCACTTAACCCTTTCTCCTATGCCTCGCGCGCTCCCAGCCTGAAAGGGTTACAGCACCGCGGAAAAACCTCACCGGATCCATTTGGCCGACCAACATCCACCGGCTTGCTGCCAGAAATCATTAACCGGCGGCGGACAGCCGTGTCCTGCGTGTCCTGCGAGGCGGCATGCGGGGCGAGCGCTAAACTCCAGACTGCGAGAAACGCTCCGTTTGGAGGCAAATCGGAGTTTGAGTCACCGGGGCGAGAGGAGACGCTCTGCATGGCGGTCTCTAGCGGCTGTAGGTGGAATGAAATCATTAAGACGAGTCGTTAGAACACAATACGGCGCAGGTTCGGGGAGGGTATAGCGTGTATATACTACGCGGACATACGGTGCGTGTCCGCTCTGAACACGCACACGCGCTGCATGTTCTGGGTGCCGGGGCCTCTCTGCTTCTTGGCTTCGTGTCAAGGATTCGATCAAACGGAGACCCAGCCTGTCATCTGGTATTCACTAAACTCAAAGGAACAGGAGGGGGGAAGGGTTTGGGGGGAACGCCGCTCCCCACCCACCACGAGCCGAGACCCAAATCCACGCCAGCGAAGCTCAGACCGATTTACACAGACCCTCAAAAACTTGCCGAAGAAATCACGCCCGTGCATGCTGCCCCCCCCGCTGCAGTACATGCGCTGCTTCCGGACCCCCAAACAACCCCCCAACTCCTAGCAGAACCAACCCAGATCTGCGCTCGTTTAGTTTGGGGGGGTCCTGCAGTGGGGGGGTCTTCATACCCATGCAGGGGGTGAGGGGGTAAAAAAAGAAAGGAAAACTGGAAAGAAAAAGATAAAGAGAACAAAAAAATTGAAAAAAAATGCAGGAAGATCTTTGCATTTAATGCAATCATTTAAAAATATATCACACGGGAATTCTTTAAAGAGATTGCAAGCTCCTGGGGTAAGCGGAGCCCCTCGCTGCGCTCTCCTCTTTGTGCAGATAAAGCCCGTTGTTGGCTGCGCTGGTGGCCGGTCGCTGTCTGTCGCTGCGCCGGATAAATGCGCTTCATCCCCTTACCTCCCGGTGCAGCAGACGCCTTCCTCCGCTTTCCACCGGAACGCCATCTCTGCGGCTCTCTCTCCCCAGATCTTACCTCTTGTGATCCTCTCCCCCCCTCTCCATCATGCCGGAGAAGCCCGTCCATCACTGATGCCCCTGCGCGGAGAGGGGGGAGAGCGGGGAGGATGCTGAGGGACAGACGCATGGGGCACAAATCAGCGACAACATGGAATTTCCTATCCCATACTGCCCCCTTCCTGCTTCCCACCCGTTCTGCTCCCGTCGCCGGTCATAACACAGACCCCATGCGAGCCGGCAAATTCCCCGCACCGGACCGCCGATATTCACCCCCCCGATCCTCTTCTTCCCGAGACCCTCGCGTCCCCTTCCACGCACCCAGCCGTGGCTCACATTCTGCCCCAGGTGGAGGTTGTCTGTGGACCTCTGGGTGGTATCAATGGCCCAATTGCCCCAATGGCAATCAATGGCCCCATCAATTCATCGCCAGCCCCCCAAAGAGACCCGAAACGCGCAGAATTCTCGGAAATAACATCGTAGGTGACCCCGTTACCCGTTACCGGCAGACTGCGCCGCGGACCCCTATTTTACAAAACACCGCTTTACGCTAAAACTCTGAACACGGTGCCGGCGCTTTTTAGATATTAAATTTATGCCAAAAAAACTCAAGCGGCTGCTCAATTTTTTTGAATTTTTTTCATCCCCCGTAAGATAATTTGCCGTCTGCATACAAAGCAGCGCCGTCTGGCTGCAGTCAGACGCGGAAACGAGACCCGCCGGGGGCATTACTGCAGAACCCGTCCGCCGCGCCGCCAAATGTAACCCTTCCCCCTCCGGAACGTAACCCTCGCCATGCCACCGGAGCGTAACCCTTGCCATGCCACCGGAACGTAACCCTCGCCATGCCACCGGAGCGTAACCCTCGCCATGCCACCGGAGCGTAACCCTCGCCATGCCACCGGAGCGTAAAACCCTCGCCATGCCACCGGAGGTAAACCCTCGCCAATGCCACCGGAGCGTAAAACCCTCGCCATGCCACCGGAACGTAACCCTCGCAATGTCACCGAACGTAAACCCCCGGCCATGCCACCGGAACGTAACCCTCGCAATGTTCACCGCCGAACGTAAACCCTCGCAATTGCCACCGGAGCGAACCCCTCGCAATGCCACCGGAACGAACCCTCGCAATGCCACCGGAGCGTAACCCTCGCCATGCACCGCGAACGTAACACCTCGCAATGCCACCGGAAGCGTAACCCTCGCCATTGGCCACCGGCAACGTAACCCTCGCAATGCCACCGCCGAGCGTAACCCTCGCATGCCCACCGGAGCGTAACCCTCGCCATGCCACCGGAACGTAACCCTCGCAATGCCACCGGAGCGTAACCCTCGCCATGCCACCGGAGCGTAACCCTTGCAATGCCACTGAGCGCACGGCGCGTCCCTGCGAATTCGGAGGGTTTTGGAAACTGCAGAAAAGGGCATGCAAGGTGCGGCAGCCCCGCAGATGGGTCGGTACCCGGCACACCGCAGATTCACCAGAAACTTCCGTACGCGCCAAAGCACCCAAAAAACAACTACATAGAGCGTTCCCGTAAAAAATCCCAGCACTTTATAAGTAAAAGATATAAATACAGAGGCGCTGAGGACGAGCTTTAGTGTTTGTCACACGCAGCGTTACTGGAATCCCACTCCTGACACCAGTGTGACCGGTGGGATCCGCAGCACCGCAGGTCCTTTAATGCGACGAACGCATCTCTCTCCACGTCTTTTCTTAAGGTTTTCAGCTGAACTTCTGACTCCCAAAAATGGGGCGCGAAATAACAAGCGTCCTTACAGAGCAATTCAATATTTTATTAGAGGAACGCGGCTCATGGGGATTTGGGGTTAAAAGAGGGACTGCCCCCCCTAAAAAGGGACACTTGGAAGGCATGCGGTACACACTGTAGGGATCCCTGTGAGACCCTCATCCGCAGCGGATCAGATCGAATTTCCCAGTTTGAAGATTGTGCCGGGTCTCGGGGACTCATGTGACCTTTTCTGCCCCAAAATATCAGCGCTTCCTCCTCCAAATAACAAAATATGGCCTTCCCAGTAAACCCTCTGATGTAATAATAGGTAGAAAAGGTAGAAATGAGATAAAAAGCGATGGTGGGGAATCCCGGATACAATGATGCGATTCGCTGGGGAAATGCCGCCCCCTGCTGGGCAGAAGCGGGTCGGCGGATCCGGGTTACAAGCTGGTGGCGGTTAATGTGTTAATCTGATTAGCGTCCGGAGAGTTGGGTCAGATCGTTAACCTGGATTACGTTAGTTGGTTATCGGTTTAACGAGTCCAATGTTCTCAGGCTAGAGGGACTCGAACAATGTGACTTCATAAAAAAAGTAATAGAAATTCTGCATTATTATTATTGTTATTATTATTAATATTATTCTCATTATATTATTGATGAATATTAATTATTATTTTATCATTATTAATGTTATACTGTTATTATTAATATTATAAATATTATAATTAAAAGTATGATTAATAATGTTATTATATTATTGATTAATATATATATTATTATTAATGTTATTATATTATAGTTTATTAATAATATTATTTATTATCATTAATATTATTATTAAAATTATGATTTTACCATAACATTAATGATTGGTTTCAAGCAACTCCCGAGAATGCTTTGTGTAGCAAATAGCTGATGTAATACGACTGGGGCAGAGTTTCTGATTCTTTGGGCACCCAGCGCTGGGGGCACCAAACCCCTGGGCCCCGCATGGCGCAGGGGCAGTTCCTGAAAGCCATGTCCCCCACCCCCCCCCTAACTGCAAACAAATGCGAGGGAGTGAAAAGAGGAGCGCGTGGCTGCGTGGCACAACGTGCATGCTGGCGACACGAGGTTAGGGATTTCATGTCACACCCAGAACTTAATGTCACAAAATAAACTCTCATGGTGAATATAAACAAAAAAATAAATAAAGTCTAATATTACACAACTTTCCCAGATCTCAACGCTTCCTTCCTGGCACCTCAAACACCTGTCGGGGTAAAAGGATTTGTCACGGCGAGTGGCTTCGGGCCCCGGTGTGATCTTAGCCCTGGCAGACGGGGGCATTTAGTGCCAGCGCGGCTCATACGCTACGTTCTATCGATGGCATCCCAGGCTCTTCCCCGTTGGCGCGTTTCTTGACGCTTTTGACACCTTTCTCACCTCTCCCCAGATTAATTCCTTGGCAGGTTTCTCTCTCTTTGTATTTTTATTCTTAATCCCGAATTCCTCCGCGGGGAGCTCCCTGCAGAGCCGGGCCGTAAAGTCATATAAATACCGTGCGTGAAAGCGAAGGGTCATCTGCCTCCCCGCAAGTCATCAGGATGGACCCCAAGAGTCCCGAGAAGCTGAGCATGGACCCGCCGGTGAGTGTGCACTCCCTGGCCAATATGCCCAATTATGTATAGGCAAACGTGGGTACGGGGGTGCCGCTGCGTATACAGCCATGTTTTATCCACCCATGCGCGGGTTACCTGTTCCAAACATGTATACGCCGCATGACTCAAACATGATGAGAATTACCCTGCGTATTTATGCCTGCCATGTACTAATACCCCCCCCGGGTGCATGGGGCAGGTACACCGGGGGCAGACTGCTGCCCGTGCGCCACAATATTTCCAGCCTTCCCTCTTGAGTTTGGCCGCTGGGTTGCTATGGAGATGCGAGTTAAAGGGGGCATTTCCCCCCAGAATCCGTCGCGCACTGGCATTTCACGGGTTAATGCTTGTCGGCAGGACTGGTGACTTCGCCGTCATAGTAACGGTTAAACTTCTCAATTCCAGGTTTATGGTTTTCTTCCTAAATCAGTGGAGGGCAGGAAAAGTTGGGCTGCGATCCTCTTACTGCTCCTGGTTCTGATTCTGATCATTATTGGATCGGCTTTAATTGGCGTCTATCTGACCCAGAAACACACGGAGAGGGTGAGTAGCCGGTGCCGGGCGTTCGGGGGCCACGCGGCATGTGCTGAGACCTCAGGGTTTTACGTAACGTTCTGTGTGGCCCCCCGGTGCAGCCGGGACCCCTGGGCCGTAGGTAATTCCCGATGCCGGCCGGTCCCGGTGCTTGCGCATGTTCACTCCTCTGTGCCGTAGATGGTGACGATGGCTTTTAACTCGATGGACGGCGAGGAGGTGACGCAGACCGTGTTCGTCGATGAGCTGGAGAGCGTGGCCGTTATTTTTGTGAATACCAACAATTACTCGGCTGCCGTGCTCTACGACTACAAACGGGTGAGTTCCGGCCGTCGGGGGTTTTGGGGGGCGTCCCGTGGGTCCAGAATAAGGGGGGTCCGATGATCCCCCGCCTCGTTGCCACTCGGAAGTTACAAAGTTTCCAAGGGGTTTGATATTCGCTGAATGCTGATTGGTCGCCCGCGCCGCTTTACAGAACCTGATCGCCTTCAAAGAGCCCGACAGCCGGAAATGCTTCGTTACCGCAATGGACAGGGAGACCCCGTCAGCGAGCGCCGTGATCAGCGGGGCCGAGTCCTTCAACACGCATGTAAGTCGCATGTCATTCGGTAACACGCAGGAACACATTCTTTATCCAGAATCATTCAAATCGATTGTTTTACTGTTTTTACCCCCCGCTGGCGTCCGTCTCTCACCTGAGGGCTCCAGGAAGCTCCAAACTCTCCTTAAATCCCAGCCGAGGTCCAGATTGCCCCCCAACAACCCCCCAGCCCAATACGCGGGGCATCTGCCTTCACCCCCTGTAACTGTTCACTAGTAGGATTAATGTGTCTCCTCCTGAGAATAGATCCTTCTCTATCCGACAAAGAGCCTCCTGAGGTTTCATCACACAGGATGAGGATAAATGATACTTATTACTCATGATGTCATCGTCTCAGCTGAATGTTACGTCACGTTTGATTCTGAACGCTGTCCCCCCTCTCTCTGTACAATCTGCCCCCAGAATGCCCCGGCAGATAACGTTCTGTCCTATAACCTTTTGGAGAAGGAAGCGGCAGACCTGGCGGAGTTGGGGATCGGTATTAATATTCTGTGCCGGGATCTCCCCGTTTACTGGGCGCAGCCGGTGAGTTCACTCAACCCCCGGAATCCTCTTTAACTCATTCCTCTGAGTGTTGGTTACCGTGTTGGCCCTAACGGGGGCCCCGTGCCTTACATCTCAGTTTAAATGTCACAATAAGAATGTAGACTCTGCGGGCAGATCGGCCCCATCCGGCCCGTCTAGTCAGTAAAGATGAGCCTTAATCAGTCGACGTTAATAGAGGGACCCCCTGACTGAGGGGCTTATTCACTAAACGGTGAGAGGAGAGATTTCCCGCCCCGCTGCTATCCGTGTTCAGACCGGAATATTTCACCTGAAATCGCCGATTTATTTCTTTTTTTAGGTAAATCCTAATCTTCGGAAAATGACCATCAAGTTCAAGCTGTTTGGTTTGAAGTTTAAAGTGACGATCGAAAAATGACCCCACTCGCCCCACTCGCCCTGCGCAGTGAATCCCCCGCATCCTGCTAGCCAACACTCACACTCACACTACCACTGGCCGCAGAGCCGAAGAGAGCTTTATTTCCAGGTGTCATGTGACCCATATATTACTGGGGCCACTTAGGGTTTTGGGGGCTTTAGTGCGGGCCCCCCACATATTTACGGTGTTATATTATATCATTTTGGGGCGTATTTTGCTTGACTTTCTGACAATAAACTTTCGTTCAAAGAAATCAAATTCTAAATAACCAATTTCTGCAAATATTCAGCGCGGCAACAACACTGGGGCAATAAGCTGCTCATGATGCAGTTACCATGGTGATTACAATTAAGTGCTAGTCTGGAGCGAGACGCAGATTTACTGAGTGACCCCCAAGGCAGACATGGTATTTGGTGGCGTTTGGTGGCATTCGGTGGCGTTTGGTGGCGTTTGGTGGCGTTTGGTGGCATTTGGTGGCATTCGGTTGGCATTTGGTGGCATTCGGTGGGGTGGCGTTTGGTGGCATTCGGTGGCATTCGGTGGATGCTCCGTTCCACATCCGAGTTCTCCGGCAGCCCCGCGTTCCGGATACGCTCTGTAATGATAACAGGTTCTAGGTTCTGTCGCCGTGCTGAGAGGGCTCGTGATACACAAACCGCTCGACGTTCACTGAGACCAAGTCCTTTATAAAGAGACCACCATGCCGACCTGCTTGAGTTCAGGTGAAGGCCGCAGCAGACTCAGTAAATCTGCTCGTCCCGTTTGGTCCGCCTGTTTTCTGGATCCCCGGCGTCCGGATAATTCTCACATTCTGGATCGGCCTCCCCTCTGCCGGGAGGCGGATGTCGGTTGCCTCACTCTGCGTCTCCCCCACGGACTGACCTACATTTCCCGTTCATGAATATTCATTTATTCCGCTTCCCGAATCCCACATTTCGAAAGTTCTGGTTTTTGTTTTCAAGGACGCTGAAATCCGCCTAGTAATTCCTGCAATCAGGTGTCCCCCGGCGTGTTTAGCTTCCTGAAATCGCTTCTTCTTCATGTCGTTATTTCGTCATCATTCCATACAGCGCCGCTTCCGCATTTCCATAATGTGACATCATCGCTTCTGCTTTATGAGAAGAAACATCAAAAAAGTGTTTTTTTCTTTTAAAATATACTGTAGGACCTGCGGCATCAGGAATTGGCGGCGCCCTCTCATCTATGGCTCTAGGACGGCGACTGTGGATTGTAAGCTCTTGGGGACAGAGCCCTTCCCTCCGCCATCTAAGTTACACATGAACTTTAGTCTCTCACTTATGGGTTTTAAGGGGTTAAAATAACTTTAAGAAAAAATAAATATTTTTTTAGAGCAGAATAACAAGTCTTATCGCCATAGCAACCAATGGACGGTTTCTACCGATGAGACAATTCCTTCATCTTTGCAGCAGAAAAGCCTCTCTCTCTATAAATATATAAAAAACCCAAATCGGCAGAAAACAGAATCGCCCGTGGGGTACTCGGATACGCTGTCTTAACGCACAGATCCAGTCCTGATATTAGTGTGATCCACGCTCGTTACTCTGCCGGGTTCGTCGGGGTGAACGTCGCCCGGGCGTTTGCTGACTCGGTAAATGATTATTATTATTATATAATGGCTTCCGGCTTGGCGGCTGTCCCTGCGCTGGGGTTGTTAGTCAAGGTGTTGCCCCCTCGCCTGCGGGCTGCCAGACGATGTTCCTGATGACGAGAACCTGCGAGGCGCGTCACAAATACACAGCGCTGCGCGGGAGCGAGCGAGGACCGCCGGTCACCGGCAGAGATCCCCCTCTGGAGCCCGCCGCTGTCCAAAATATTCTCTGATGACCCCCAGCCCCTAGTTTGCCCCTCGGGTTCTGAATAAATGGGCTGTTACGGGGCAGTTACGTAATCCTGTCCCTGAGAGTCCTGCACCAGTCACCCGGCGGGTAGAAGGTTTTTACCCTAAAACACAGTTTTTACACCCTTTACACGACCCAACTGCCCCGTTGGTGACCCCTTTGCTGGTCTCGTTGTCTTTCATCTTGGGGTAACTCACTCCTAGTAACTCTGTAAAAGGGCTTCTCCGGGGCCGCCGGGGCCGCAGGGATTTCATCCCCCCGATAATAGTCATCTGTCCAGTTCTGCCCCTCGGGGGGGGGGGGGTTGGACGGGAAAGTACCCCACGTGCCATCCTAGGCATTGCCCCGGCCATACTGGTTTGATAAATCGCTCTCATTATCTGGCTTCCGGCGTCAGGTGGATTCAGTGAGGAGGAAGTAATTTGGGGCGATCCTCCTCCACACCCCGAAATCCTGTCCTGCGAGTCGCCGGGGAGGAGCGGCCCGAGACGCCATAAATAGCCGAAAACGGCTGAAAAGAGGCGCAGATCAGAGCTACGCGCGACTCCGGAACCTTCTCCATACAGCCAGGTGAGCTCCGTAACCACGGTAACCGAGAAATGCTTAAAGCGGAATACGTACCGGGCGCAGTGATCGGGGGGGGCTCCGGTACCCGGCAGCACCGGTGCGAGACGCTATATACAGTATAGAGCGTACAATATAGAGAGTGCAGTATATAGAGTGCAGTATATGGAGTACAGTATAGAGAGTACAGTATAGAGAGTGCAGTATATGGAGTACAGTATAGAGTGCAGGTATATAGAGTACAGTATAGAGATGCAGTATAGAGAGTGCAGTATAGAGAGTGCAGTATAGAGAGTACAGTATAGAGAGTGCAGTATATAGAGTTACTGGCAGAGACTCTCCAAAGAATCCGACTGTCGTATAAAATGTTATCTTTAGATTCATTTATTTTCTTTTTCCTCCCAAAAAACAATTTGAACGAAACCTAAAAATGTAATTCCTAACACCGCTGGGGTTTGGCCTCCAGGCTGGGACCCAATCTGAAGATCCCGGGGGGAGCAGGCGGATCCCTGGGGTTTTTATCCCAGTCTCGGGGGGGAGCGGGCAGATTCCTGGCGATCCCCCTCTTATCCCGCGACTCGCACCTTTTACCTTGTATGTGATGGGATAACAAGGGGTTAAAGTCCTGGGCGGCCACCGGAGGGAAGGGCAGAGAGACTTTAACTGAATTTATTCCGGGTTTAATGTAATATTTACCCCAACTCTACTCAGTGCTCACCCTGCTCTAATTAAATTCCCTCACTGTATAATCTCTACCACCTCTGCTGGGAGGCTGTTCCACTGATCTACCACTCTCAAAGTAAAGTAAAACTGCCCTCCATTCCATCTCAGTCTCTGATTCTCTAGCGTTAGATTCCACTCTCTTGTTGTAATTTTTCTCCTTCTTTGAAATAAATTTCCTTCCAGTCCTTTATCCCTTTATGTATTTAAATGTCTCTCCCATCCCTTCTCTCCTCTTCTCACTCCCCCGTCTCTCCATCCCCATCCCTCTCTCCTCTCCTCACTCCGCCCGTCTTCGACTCCTCTCTCCATTCTCTCCTCTCCTCACTTCACGCCCGTCCTTCTTCCATCTCCCATCCTTCTCTCCTCTCCTTCATCCCCGTCTACAGAAGCGAAACAAATAAAACGGACACACCAAAAAACCAAAAAAAAAAAGAAATCCCTCTCACATACAAATACTCTCCTCTCCTTCACTCCCCGATCTCTACAATCTCCCATCCCATCATCTCACTCTACATACTCCGCAGATACTCTCACATACATATTCATCACCCTCAAATCCATCCTACTCACACTACCTCCTGTCTCTACTCTCCATTCAACAATACATAACATATAACTACACATACACACAGATACATCATACCATACATAACAGATAAAACACACATACATACATATACATATATACACAGACAGTCCTCTTCCATACTTATCACATCCCCTCTCTCCTCTCCTCACTCCCCTGTCTCTCCCTCTCTCATCCCTTCTCTCCTCTTCTCTCCTCACTCCCCCGTCTCTCCCTCTCCCATCCCTTCTCTCCCTTCTTTCCTCTGTCTCTACCCTGTCTACGTGTCTCTCCTTCCTCTATCCTCCCTCTGACTCTCTCTTCTCTCTCTCTCTCTCTCTCTCTCTCCCCTCTCCCCCGTCTCTTTCTCCTCTCTCCCCATCTCTCTCCCCGAAGCTGGACACATCGAGACGCCTCAGTCCTTCCTAATCTTTTTTATCCTGTAAACCGTCTTACCTCGTCTCCGTGCGTTCTGCTTCTGATGATGTCATTAGGAAAGTTGCCCGGCGCGTTTCGGGTGGTGAATCGGTGTAATTGTGTCGGGATTTGCGGTGATTCACGCGTTGTGTTTATGTTTTCTCTCCCCAGGATGAAGGACACTAAGAAGACGTTGGCCTGGTCCCTGGTGGTGGTGGCCCTTCTGGCCATTATTGTAGTCGGAGCGACGCTGGTTGGAGTTTTTTTGACGCAGAAGCACACGGAGAAGGTGAGGACTCCTAATCCCTCCCCAGACATCACGGCGGCAGGTCAGGGAATAGAGCGACGGGAGAGCGTGACAGCGCCCCGCTCCCTGAATACTACAAGCGGCCGTGCGTCGGTTACCGGTGCGTTGGGTGCGGGTGCGTCGGTTACCGGTTTGTCGGTTACCGGTGCGTTGGGTGCCGGTGCGTCGGTTACCGGTGTGTCGAGTGCCGGTGATGATCTCTTCCCGTTGGGGATTTGCAGGTCATACAGATGGCTTTCCTGTCGAAGAGCGGAGCGGAGGTCCAGCAGCTCGTTATGGTCGATGACCGGGAACACGTGGCCGCCTTCTACGTGACCAACAACAACGTTTCTTCCACCATTGTGTACGACTACAAGCATGTGAGTCACGGGGCAAAGCCCATATGTTGACATTTTTACCCTCTAAGTGACGGGCATTCACACTGTAGCGTCCCTCGGCCCTCCTAGGGGCCGGATATTGACACCCATTTTTAAGCATAACTTTGCATTTCCGAATTCCTTCCAGGAGGTCGTCGGCTTCAGGCGTCTGAAGGGTAATAAATGCTTTGTGATGGACATGAGGGGAGCCAACGTGCCGTCCATGAACGACATTCTGAGGGGAATCAGGCGTTTCCAGGCGCAGGTACGGCCGGCTTATCGCACGCTCAGCATGGAGCGTCATGTGACCCGCGCGGCTCTTAATAATAATAATGATAATATATTAATAATAATGACGATAATAATAATAATAATGATAATAATAATAATGATAATAATGATAAATAATAATGACGATAATAATAATAATAATGATACAAATATAAATAATGATAATATTAATCATCATTTATTTATCACAGAACGGCACAGAGGAGAACGACTTCACTTATAACATCGAGGAGGGCGAGGAGGCCGAGCGTTCGGGGCTGGGGATCACGATCAACGTCCTCTGCAGAGATGTCCCCGTTTACCGGGCGACGGAGGTATCTGCGGCACGGACATTCTTATTACAAACTTTCTTCATTTACTGTTAAATGGCGGTAGTCGGAAGGTGCGCCGCCGCCCAGCAGTGGCCATGTTGCTGATGTTATGTCTTTTATCGTTTCAGAGTAAGGCCGGCCACCTCCGCTGGAAGTTCACGATCTCCTTTAACATCTTCGGTGTTGAAATTTCCGCCAAGTATGAGTCGTGAGGCCGCCTTCGCATCCTCATAGAGAGAACCCTCCTTTAAAGCAGGTGTCTGAGATCTAAAGACAGAGCGAGTGCAGCTTGTGTGGTTCTCACACCTGTGTTCAAGCAGACAGCTCAGCGATGCTTGTTTAAAGGACTTCTGGTCATCCGGGAGGCGTCCGAACGTCTTCGGGATACGGACATTTCTCCTGGGCGGACTCGTGACTCACGTTCTACCCCGAGGAAACTGGAAGGGCGGGGAGGATGGTGATTACAAAACATTTCATTAGGACTGGGGTGGAATAATTCTATTTAATGACATTGCACACGTGGATGTCCGGTTTGTTTGTGTGATTCATTCGTGGATCTCTTTAATAAACGTGTTTTTGCAGTAACAATGTATCTGTGGAATTCCTCCCCGCTGTCTGAGGCTCGTCGGGCGGCCAGCGAGTCGCTCTCTCCATCCTGAAGCCTCGGTAATGCCGGAGATAGAGCCCCCTGGGGGGTGCAGTGCGGGGGGGTGAAGTGCGGGGGGGGGGTTTGTGCGGGGGGGGGTTAGTGCGGGGGGGTTAGTTGCGGGGGGGGGCAGTGTCAGGCGGTAGTAAGAAGCTGATGCAGTTTCTGTGTCAGACGGCAGAGGGCAGCAGAGCTCCAGGTTCGGCGCTCCGCGTTTCTTTGTTTCCGGCTCTTTGTCTCCAGTCGGGATCCGTACCCGGCGCTGAGTCTGGAGCTATTACTGCCTGAGCTGGGTGAGTGTGAGATCCGGTTGGGGAGACGGGCACCTGGTCACTGTTACCCCGTACAGGGGGCACCTGGGCTCTATTACCCCGTACAGGGGGCACCTGGGCTCTATTACCCCGTACACGGGGCACCTGGGCTCTATTACCCCGTACAGGGGGCACCTGGGCTCTATTACCCCGTACACGGGGCACCTGGGCTCTATTACCCCGTACAGGGGGCACCTGGGCTCTATTACCCCGTACACGGGGCACCTGGGCTCTATTACCCCGTACAGGGGGCACCTGGGCTCTATTACCCCGTACACGGGGCACCTGGGCTCTATTACCCC
>VKOC01005047.1:0-12080 GCA_009364415.1 Spea multiplicata
AATCAGTATTTAATAACTAATTATAAGCTGGTTAAAAATGCACACACTATGTACCATTCAGAAAATGGGGATATCAAAATCTCTTATTTAGTTGAATAAATTCATATTTCCATGGGCTTCAGGATTGTTCTAGTTAGGCTTATTTCTTTTATCGATGATACACAAAATGCGAGAGTAATAACCAAAAGTGAGAAAAATACTTTTTTATTAATATTATACCGAATAAACGTAAACAAAATAAAACTGACACGATGGAAACACAATTTAATTAACAGGGCTTCTGTATCAGAAAGTAGCTCTCGATATCATAACAGAGCTGGAATGGGATTATGTTATTTTTTCCCTTAATTTACAGAGAGTCTGCTGCTTTTGCTCTAAAGCAAGGAAGTTCTAGGACATTTTGCTTGTTTATGCGAGTGTTTTTGTAATAGCTAATTCATTTAAGCATACAGATACACAGACGGCGGTGGGATGACCAGCCAACCCACACAGATGTACACCTCCAATCTGGCATCCCCATAACATTCATAAAATATGTCAACACAGCTTGGATTTTAGCCATGGTTTATGTTAAACTATTTGTGCTTCTACCATGGAAGCACAACATTTCATGTTCTGGAAATTTATGTTTCGAAGCTATAAAAAAAAAAAAATGTTCTGTATAAATGCCTGGGCACATTGACACACAGCTTGTAAAAAAAATATGCAGTTCCAGTCAAACAAAAGAGATAACAGAAGAAGACCCACAATAGTAGTTACATAACAATTTATACAAGGGTTCTTTTTTTGGAATCCGGTGTCGGTGATTTAACACTTTCCGGTGATCGATGCATTTATCCACTCGAAATCCTTCCTCTCTGCACAGGAGATTTACAAGTGCTATTTAGAAAGATACAAAAACAATAGCGACACTTTTTTTTTTCTTAATATATTATGAAGTCCAAAAGAGACCGCCAAAATGACAAATTGCAAAATGGTATTGGGAAAAGATGCCAATAATAAAGAGTGTTAGTATTACAGCGCTATCCTACGAGGGGGGTAGAACAAGGGCAGATTCTAAATGGTAGATCATTCTGTTGTTCCTAACATTAGTCATATATGATATGTATGTAATTATTGGCTTGGATTAAGTTTTTCAGGACTTTAGAGCATAACCTTATGTTCCGCATCTACTACGCATTGGGAGCAGATGAAGAGACATCCTGGCAAACAGAGGCTCAGATCTTGGGGGTCGTCCATTATACATCCAATATATGGCCATATAGTGTGACAGAATCCCCAATATTTGCTGGGTATTCGCTGAATTCTTGCTTATGGTTTGTGTACTTATTGTTCATTATTATTCTGGCAGTAACCTGGTAATCTGAGCCTTTTTGTTTTGCTTTTTAGGTTGTGCGCTCCCCTATTTTTGCATATTCCTTGTTACTAGATACTTATGTTTAGAAAAAGAATGATACGATTAAATATGCATGCTGTCAAAGAGTTGCCATATACAATCACGTTTTAACCAATAATGTATCAAAGGTTCTTTTTCAAAATTTTACGTTTATAGATTAATACAATACATTTTGTTTATAAACGATCCTTGGTCATTAAGATTATTAATAAGTTAGCACTCCACATTCTATATTGTTGTTACTATTATTATTTGGAAATGGCAATTAGAGGAGTATTATTATTATTTGGTGGGAATGGCAACTTGGAGACACTTTTAAGAATTTCAGAGTCATTTATCAGACTATTGTGAAATGTCTAGCAGCTAAATGGTTAACCAAAGAGGCAGAACAAGAAGGTACAGCATTTTGTCAATATACTGTGTGGACTAATAACATCTTTTCCTGTGATTGCCCCGCTTTAGAAAGTAGGATTGATCCCCGATATAACAAAGGTTTGTGGCTTGTTTCAAAGTGACATCCTAAACAATGCGACAAGCCAGCCGCTGTACCGGAGGGTCACCGGGTCACACTTAATGAAGATATATGTTTACATGAAAACACTTTCACTGCAAAATGAATCACTGGTTTCCTGCAATGCAGTACCTGGTTCGGGGCATTAAATTATGACTAGAATAAATTGCAATGCTGCCCAGAGCCTGTCTAATTTAACATTTCGTTAAAATCACTAATGAGTTAATGAGCTTGTTCATTTACCACTGTACCTGGTAATTTGTAATTAAATAGGTCACGCAAATATTAATTGTGTTGCCAGTGCCTTCTTTTATAGGGACTGAACCATCCTGGTAATTCATTACAGCCTGACACGAATATAATGCGTTTTTTATATTGTAAGTTGATGTATCATTTAATAAAGGTTTACCTTGGAAACAATAATAAGCAAGCACCGCTGGGATAATTATATTTCAAATGCAAGTTTACGAATTTACTATAATGTCTTTCGCTATATTTTACTTTGGTATGAATGGCTGATCTTTCCAATAATCTGGAACTCCAGGCACCAAAAATATCTCAATAAGATTCCTATCCAAGTATTGTATACCTGCACAGAGGAAATACAGTCAAAAATAGAGCCAAAACCAATTTGCCGATAGGTAACTGGGAATGTCAAGAAGGCCTTATGGCCCCTACAGAAGTTGCCCAAAAACAAACTTTACACAAATTGAAATGGTATCTGGCTGGAAGAGGATTGTTTTGCCAAAACTTAACCCCCTACTTCACCAGATCTGTAAGCTAGTTAATAATAATATTTTGCATAATTATACATGCTTTCCTGTATTTTTATCAAATATGTATTTTGGGGAAACTGTTTCTTTTTTGGTCAAATGTTGGTATTCACTTTTTGAAATGTAAACTCCTTTGTCCTTATCCCCTCCTCCTCTGGCCACCTAAAAGCCATAACTCTGGCCCATTCTACCTAAAAAACCTTCTTTTCTTCATCTCCCTCTTTGTTCTATTGCAGCCTTTCTGTTACATCCGAACCTATGTCCTAGCCAGCTTCTGAAACCAAGCACTAACCCACCCCTCTGTTAATTTTATTTATGAATCCCTTTCTGCATCCTGAAGCTACTTAGCCCTAATTATTAGACTTGTGTTTATTGGGCGAACATGAAAACGAACACAAAGGGTGCGTTTTCGTTGTTCAGCCCGAATACCAAAGAAACGAACATGGCGAAGGCAAAACGTACACGAAGAAACATAACACGAAGAATCTTCATCTATATCTCCAACTATCTCCCTGGTCCCTTCCCCATCTAGCCTACCTCATCTATGCAGCATTGCAGGGTTTAATGGGGGGGGATCCGTAGGTTCACACAAGGAGTTAAAGGTCCATGCGAGTGACTCTATTGGTCGCCTGCAGGGACCTCCTTTGGCATCAACCAATTGGCTGATGCTAGAAGAGGCCCCTGTCGCCAGGGCCGGCCCTACAATAGGGCAGACTGGGGCAATTGCCCCAGGCGGCACTTTGCCGCCCCGAGCGGGTTTTTTTTTGAAACGGAAGAGAGAGAGAGGGGCGCTGAGTGGTTTTCGCTTACCCGCTCGGCGCCCCTCTCTCTCTCCTCTGCGGCGAGTCTCCCTCTTCGGTCTTGGTGCCGGCTTGTAATGCTGAGCGCCGGAAGTGGCGTCAATTTCCGGCGCTCAGAATTACAAGCCGGCACGGTGGCAGAGCAGGGAGACTCGCCGCAGGACTCTTAAAGGTAAGTACCGGCGTCGGCGAAGTTTAAAATGCCGCCTCCCCCCCGCCGACGCCGGCGGCATTTTAAACTTCGCCCCAGGCGGCGTTACGCCTTCGGCCGGCCCTGCCTGTCGCGACCTATAGAGTCGCTCTTATAGACCTTTCCCTATCCAGGCCAAGTTTCGGTGTCGGGATTTAAAGGACGTACGAGTGACTCTATTGGTCGCCAGCAGGGGGCTCGTCTGACATCAACCAATGAAAAGCAGCTGCAGTGGAGACCCCTGCCAGCAACCAATAGAGTTGCTCGAACGGACCTTAAAAATCCTGGCGCCAAAGCTGCTGCAAACCCCGTTAACTCCGTATTAACCCCTTCTAAAACAATTTTTTTAAAAAGAAAAATAATGTACACACATTTTTTGCATGAATCGACTGTAAATTAATGTACCGTATATTTGTTATTTATGTGTATATTTAAATTGTATAGTGCTGCCTAATTTGTTGGTGGTTAATAAGTAAAAGATAAAAATAATAGTATGTTTACATAAACATAATAAAGAGGGAGTAATAGAGGGAATATTTAACAGGAAACATTTTTTAATTTATATCAACATCAGGAATTAGTTTGGGCGTTGGCAAGTAGAAATGTGCAAAAAACCAAGTTGCAGGATTATTCATTTCACAACCTGATTGTATGATGTACATAAACACAGTACAAATGAAATACAATAATTTATATTTCAAATCTTTAGCACTCAGATGTTCTATTTATTTTCACAGTCCCATGAAATGTCATTTAGAAAAGCAATTTTTCAGACTATGATAAGTCAATATTGGTATTGATAAAACAATATTATTATCTCCGTGACAACTTTTGTTAATTCTGCAAATATTTCTTTCATGGTAAACAGTTCTTGCTGTTCTTCTTGCTAATGCAAATGAGTGTTGATGATTAGAGGATAAGGAAGATATGCAGGTGAGCAGGTTCCTTAAACAGAAACTGCTGCTTTCACAGTTTTTAGCTTCACTAATTTCATTTATTAAAGCTACTTAAAATGTATGATTTTTTATTTTAAGTCAGTATAATTGTTTTGCAGATATTTGGCCTAAAACTAAAGTACTAGTTAGTAGTTAACCTCAGGAAATCTCTTGTATGTGGCAAAAGGTAACCAATTTTCTCTGAAGTTATCTCGAGTTCTTCTTACTCCATCTTTACAAAGGCTGTCTGGACCAATCAACAACACTCAGCAACTTAACAGCAACAGAGAGATAATGCAGATACTCCCATGGTACACACATAAGGCTGGCAAATATATTGCTTGTTTTCGTCTGCAAACAACATTATATTGGTTGATAGAGCATATAGGGCTCTAACTTGGTAAAAGTATTTACAGGAAAAAAAACAGCTAGTGATTTTAAACAATTCTTGGTACTTGGTACTTTGCATGCAAATAAGTAGAAGAAATACTTGGAACCAAATTCCATTATAAAGCAATTGAAGAACATTTAATGCCTACTTAATGATAATCTATATAAACAGTACGTGTATTTAAATCATGAAGAAGTAAATCTTTGTAACAGTGAACTACTATGTCAAGGACTTGAGTATATGGAATATAGGAATAACCAAAATTTTCAAGTTGTCCTGCTTTGGGGAGCTGTGGTTTCTTGGTTTCATATTTATCTTGATACTTGGACAGCGAACCTGACTCGGGTCAGGTCGGTTCTTTTTTTGAGTGGAAGTAGGGGGGCATTTTAAATCTGAATTTTTTGCCTCCCTTGCCCTTTTTAGACAAGTTAACATGATTGTATTGTTTATTGACTTTATTTGTTATGACATTCTTCTGTCATTTATTATCTACTTGTCAATAGTTTTTATGGTGATTATTGAATAATACTGTTATTTTATTATTAAATCATTTTTATTTGTCAGTTTAGATGGTAGTTCTTATATAACACAATATAGTATATATTCTTTTATTGATGAAAAGGGAAAACTTTTTTTTTTGTTCTACACAGGCAAATAACGACTTGGCATAATCATGAAGATTTATTTCATCCATGATCCTTGATGTCAGAACTAGACTTGGGCCCTGGCCAAGTCTTCATGTTCATCTTCGTGTAAAAAAAACCTCTGGATTCCATTAATATTCACCCATCCCGTGTTCTTTTCGATCGAATATTCATGTACATTCTTTGTGCAGCTGCTCTTCGTTGGTTGGTGCCAAAGGAGCTCAGTGCTGGCAACCAATAGAGTCGTTTAAACGGACCTTTAACTCCTGATGATGAAACTTGGCCTGGGGAGGTTCCAGGAGTTAAAGGTCCATACGAGCGACTCTATTGGTCGCCGGCGGGGGCCTCCTCTGGCATCAGTCAATGAAGGGCAGCTCAGTCAGAGGAGCTCAGTGTCGGCAACCAATAGAGTCGCTCTTACGGACCTTAAGCTCCTGGCGTTATCCTACGAATTCCTGTTCCCGTTAACCCCTGTGATGCTACATAGACAAGGTAGACTAGAAGCGGTGGGAAGGGATCAGGGAGATTAGCTAGCAGATATTAATGAACATGAAGATTCTTCGTATTGTGCTTCTTTGTCTTCATGTATGTTTACCTGCCACCATATTAGTTTATTTGGTATTCGAACATTATTGAATTGAACAATATTGAATATTGAATTTGAATATTGAGTTGAACAACAAAAACGCACCATTCTTGTTTTCATGTTCTCCCGAATACGAATGCACAAGTCTAGTCAGAACATTATCGGCAATTGATGCTCCTTGTCATTTACTATCCCTCTGAAACATTACTTTGTCCTTAAATTCTGAAATTAAAATCTCCAGAAAAACTACATGGTTTGGAATTTTGTGGTGAGGTGGTGAGGATGACAATACATGCAAACCTATTAAGACTACATACAATACTTACAAAACAGGGATGTGGTTCATTAGACGTTTATGTAGTCTAGCCACAAAAGTAATCCAGATAGTAACAAAGCATTTTGCCATAATATTCCCAAAATGAATTGGGAAAGTGTGGCACCTGACTCTTTCATTATATATATATATAATTATTAATTTTCAATATTCATATGTTGGATTAAACTCTAATGGTTAAAAATGTTGAATATGTTTTTAACACTGATGTTAAAGATCGTGTTTCTAGTCGTACCTAACCCTAATGCCAGAATTACTCTTCAGTGGCAACTTGCTCAAGGTTTCATAAGTGGGACAATTCAGGTATAAGCTTGGGATAAACATAGAACCAATTTGTCAATTAAAACTATAGCTAATTATAACTACTTTCACTGCTCGCACTGTAAAAACAGTGACGTTCCCTTTATATTTCAATAAAAAATGTAACGCATATTGGCATCAAGACGATTGTGATATGGGCTTTTAGAATGTGTTATGAGTGGTTAAAGGCTCCGGGAAGAATGGTAAGGATCGCTTCAAACGTGTGTTGGGTTCGGTTTAAATTATCATTAGAAAGAATTAAATTAGTACACTGGAGTCCAGATTCCACGTTGCCTGCACTGTTTGATTTAATGGCGGAGAACAATCTGTAATTAGTTTCTGTGTTCCTTTTAAATGATAGAAAGCTACAGTAGAGGTGGTGGTTTAGGATATTTTGGCTATGCAGAAGTTGCTTGACTGCGTGTTAAATTATGGAGAGGGTAAAGTTGCACCTTTTTATTTTCGAGATGACATATACACACAGCCATTCACTGCTCGCCCCACCTTTCTTCTGCTTCTTCCAGAAGTCGCTTCACTTAATTAAACATAGTTTAGTGTGATGAGAAGTTCTTTTGTTTTGCTAAGTTAGTACGATTCCTTGCCAAGCATCTGGATGGTTCACGACCGTGCTTCCCTTTCAGACCTCAGATGACTTTTGCAGGATTTTATTTCACGGCATTGTTATTATTACTTCTTAAAGAATTACAACTGTGTTTTATGCCAATTAATCTCAGGATTCTTTCATTATTATTAGACTGCATATCATCAATTGCTTTGCACTGGTTTAATATATTCTATAAATTAGTTTTGTTTATCATTGTGTCTGCGTACCTGGAACTGCATCTGAGTTATGTGGCCAAAGGAAATTAGTTGTAAGCGACACAAAAGTAGAAGTCGAGTTTTCCAATGTGATTTTTTTTTTATGGAGGTTATAGGAAGGTTTTATCTTGTATCATATACTAACAATGAACAAAACCCAGATATTTATTATAAAACTAACTTTTATATGGGTAGGAAATTCCAAAAGCCATGCCATGGGGGGGGGGGGCACTACACTTACTTCTGCTATCAGGGGATCTAGGATTTATGAGTCTGCTTAACTGAGATATGAGGAAATATAGCAGTAATTGGGGATAGTGTCTTTTTTTTTACATAATGACCCTTAAAACCAGTAAACTAAACCTGAAATAAACCAGAAGCACACTGCATAAACATTCCATTGATATTTATGGTAAGTGCTCCAAACTTACAAATACCCCAGCATTGCATCTTTTATCAGCTATATTATTATAGGATACATATAGTTAATAAAAAATTAGAGTATGGGAAAAAAAGTATTTTTCCCTAAGCATCAAATACAGTGCTGTATAAAGTAATCCAGGCTATCATTGACAAAAAGTTGGTTTTATCTCATTTTTTCCCAGTAAATATTACCTGTAAACCATTATCTGACTTTGTCTGCCGTTGTTGTATTTTGGGCAACTTAACACCACGCTGAGCTGATTCTTTATGGCGATGTAAATAAAGTCTGTTCCTCCATAAACTCTCATTAGTCAGAACCGTTCTATTGTTCCCCACAGGTAGTAGTATAATAAGAAGTCAATATATTTAGCTAGTAGATTAGACTAAAATAAAACAGCTAGTATACATACAAAGGGTTAATACGCAGCTGCCTGAAAATGTTATATTATGCAAAAAACTAAAACAATTTAGAAAAAAAAAACACAAAAATTTCACATGTGACTGTACCTCATCAATGGATAATATCAAATACAAGTTGTAAAAAAGATATACTTTTTAAATATTACTTGTCTACTGTAAATAGTATTGTTTTTGTTGTCTTTTTTAAGTGCCCTATGTAACATAATTTTCACTTGTCCTGGTAATACTCCGGTGTGTGTTTAACCTCTGTATTTCTCTTTGTATGTTTGATTAACCTCTTCCATCTTGGAGTGAAATATTTTTGAGTGTGATAGCATGTGACGCGAAACCACACGGCTGTGATCTGGGATGCTGGGGCAGTTTTTAATATTTAAATTAGATAAGACTTATCAAACTTGGGGTACTTTGACATAGTACCGGGGCTAAGCAATATATGGCCATATAATGCAAAATATTCAGGTGCTCTTAAATCCCTCTTTTCAAATGTATTTCATGTTTTGAATGTTAATGACTAAGCCTTGGAACACAAAATTAAGACCATGATGAAAAACTATATGGTAAATGTGGGCCGAACAGTTTATGTGACTATGTGGTAAAAGCGAGGCAAGTAGCTAGAGAGAAAGTTGCCATGAGGTAAGAGGGTACAAGAGAGAGGTAACATGCGTGTGAGTGAGAGGGTAAGGGAGTGAGTAATTATGAATGTATGTATGTATGAGTGTGTGTATGCGAGCATGAATGTGTATGTGTAAGCATTGATGTGTATGTGTAAGAGTGGGAGGATTAATGTGTATATGTAAGTTAGCATTAGTGTATAAGTGAGTATGCGTAGTATGTAAGTGTGTGTACATATCTGTGCTAGTGCGTATGTGGGGTGAGGCAAGGTTCCGACGGAGCTTAGAAAAACCTGCAAGCATGATGACAGACTTGTTTTATGAAAAGAAGCCATTCACTTCTAAGTCTATATAATAAAAAAGGATATATTTTAAATTATCCAAGGTTAATATGACTTTTACAACTGCGTAATAAAATATAATAAAAAGGACATTTCATATCAAATTTCAATTCTATGGATTTCCTGAAAATGCACATAAAATAAAATAAAAACATTTTGTTATAAAATGTGGAATCATGAACTACCCCAATCAATAATTTGCTAATGATATATGAAACGACGGAAGTGCTTTGATGAATAACTCATGTTCTCAGGACGGTGCTGTTCAAGCATGAAAAAATTGAAATGTTCGGTGCCGTGTGCAGAATTTACACAAATATAATTTGAATAATAATTTGAAGAATTTTAGAAATGTAGGAAATATAAAAACAAAGGGAACATTAGTTTAAAATGGATTAAATATTTAATGTTCCTGTGTAGCTGATACATTCTAAAGCAGAAGAAATCCTTTTTTTTTCTTTTTTCAGCATGCAACATGACAAATAACTATATTTACATTGCCAGGAAAATATTAAAATTATAATTATCAAAGTTCTCAGTTAATGCTAGGAGTTAACTTTTGCTCCCTTTGAACTCTTTGAATGCCAGTGATGGTTCTACCACCATTGGATGGATTAACCTGTTAAATGCCAGAAGGTTATTCAAATTTAATATTTAAAGGGTTCGGTTCATGAACTGAAAAGGGATGGGGTTAGACCCAGACAGCCTTTAGTGATTGTGTAGTGGGAGGGAAGTAGGAAGGGAATATGTATGATTCAACACTGCTTCCCTGCCCATAGAAAGAAGAAACTGTCATGGAGACCAAAGAAAACCAGGCTCCTCCTGGAGAGATTTAGTCATTCCTAAAGAGTTACCAGTTAGTCTAAGAAGTAGCACTTATAATAATAATAAATAAAAGGCCAGATATGACAGGGATGACCGTACATGAACATACTATATGCATGCTAAAATCTACTAAAAATCAAAAAGATCGAAGGCAAATATACTATTATTTACATACAATAAACTAAAGGTTAGTTTATTATATATTAGTATTCCTTATGAACAACATAACAGCTATTATCTGCAAGTATTTCTGCTTTGCCTAGGCATTTCGGAAACCATATTCTGAACCGGCCTTTACATGGGTCCCAGAGCTGCGGTTAAGGTAAGTATGAGTATGTGAGTATGCGTGCATGCACACATGTCATATGTATCTGTGAGCATGGATATGTATGTGTAAATGTGTATGAGCATGTATGTATAAATGTTGGTGGGTGAGCATGGATGCATATGTGGCAGAAAGTATGTGCGTGTGTGTAAAAATGTGTGCCAATGTGTATGTTACCCCGGTTTGTGCGTGAGTATGGACATGTGTGTATGAGCATAGATGTGTGTGTGTGTGTCAATGAGCATATATATGTAAGTGTGTTTGGGCATGAATGTGTATGTGTGTTTGGGCATAGATGCGTATATGTGTGTATGAGCGTGGGTGTGTACGTGTGAGCATGGATACTTAGGGTGAACATGGACATGTATGTGTGATCATGGATGTGTATGTATGTTTATGCGTTTGAGCATGGATGTGTAAGTGTTTGTGTGTGAGCATGGATGTATATGTGTAAGTGTGTGTGAGAGAGGGGGTGTGCCTCTGCATTACTGGTGGGTGGGTGTGTGTGCCAAATATAGGATCCAGGGGGGCAGATGAAGAAAAAAGACACTTGAATAACCGGATAAAGAGAGAAGAAAGACAAAAAAAAAGGAGAATAAGTGGAGCGCAGGAAAGAAGACAGGGACACGAAAGGGGTCTGTGGAGAAAGTAGAAAGATACTTTGGGAGTGTGTAAGTGAAAGTGTGAGAGAGCATGCATGGGAGTGTGAGAATGTGAATGAGAGTGTGAGAGCGTGAGTGAGGAGGCATGAGAGAGTGAATTTATTAATCATGATATAACATAATAGATGTGGGTGTGGTTTTGGTGGGCATTGTTGTGGGGGGGCAGCATTTCATCCCCGGACCCAGGCAGCAGTCTTGGGCCTGTCCATATTATATTAAATCTGATCTTTAATCTCCTGGTGACCATCCAGATGATCGTACACTCATAGAATGCAGAATAACATGTTTGGGCTGCATGGATATCCTGAATCTTTTGATTAAAGTTTCATGGCTTCAGTTTGTCTCAAAAAGTGAGCAATATGGCACATGTAATTTCATAATAAATACAAAAACTTGTGAGTTGGGATATGTTGTATGCTTTGTTTGTCACAAGAAAGCAAAAACTATGACTGAGACAAAATTATACAGCATTAAAAAAAAAAAAGTATTTCTGGGGAAGATCTGTGCATTCAACAGTACTGGAAATAATGTTTCTAATGCTGCATTTACCGTATTTATCGGCGTATAACACGCACCCCCATTTTAACAAGGAAATTTGAGTAAGAAAAAATAATTTTAACTTGGAAGCTATGAACACAGTAAGACACACTCACACTCAGACACACACGCTAAGACACACACACTCAGACACACACAGTAAGACTCACACAGTAAGACACACACAGTAAGACCTCCCTCCCTAATCCCCCTTCTC
This sequence comes from Spea multiplicata, assembly GCA_009364415.1. Classification (NCBI taxonomy): domain Eukaryota; kingdom Metazoa; phylum Chordata; class Amphibia; order Anura; family Pelobatidae; genus Spea; species Spea multiplicata. The sequence continues at coordinate 12,041 of VKOC01005047.1, forward strand.
AGGATCTCCCCTCTCCCTCCCTAACCCCCCTTCTCAGGAT
>VKOC01005048.1:0-31413 GCA_009364415.1 Spea multiplicata
CTCGTATCCGCCCATTCCTCACCAAAGAATCCACAAAAACTCTGGTTCATTCACTTATTTCCCGTCTTGACTACTGCAACACTCTTCTGGTTGGCATTCCACTGTCTCGACTCTCTCCTCTACAGTCTATCCTAAATGCCGCTGCTAGGCTCCTCTTCTGCTTCCCCCGTCTGTGAAACCTCCACTGGCTCCCAATTACCTTTACAAATTAAATTTAAGATCCCGGTACTGACATATAAGGCCATCCATAACACTGCTCCTCCGTACATTTCTGACCTCATTAGCAAATACTCTCCTACTTGATCCCTACATTCTTCCCATGGGCTAAGGCTCTCCTCCTCACTCTTCACCTCTTCCTTTTCCAGTCTACAAGATTTCAAGAATCTACTCCCAAAGAACCTTCAGCATTCACCCTCCCTCCCAACATTCAAGAAACATCTAAAAACTCACTTCTTCAGAGAAGCCGCACCATCTTAGCTGCTAGAACTTCCTTGTCATTGATACAACCACCACACTACCTCTCACCCTTTCTCTATGCCGTATGTTTGTCACCCCATTTCCTTCTAGATTGTAAGGTTACGAGCCGGGCTCTCTCCACCAAATGTATCGGTTTGTCTTAGTCTGTCAATTCTTGTCATATCCCTTGAGTTTATGTATTGTATTAAGCGCTGTGTAAACTGTTGGCGCTATATAAATAAAACATAATAATTAATAATAATGCTCAACAGGAAAGCTGCGAGAAGATATTCTTCAGCAGAAGCTCCTTTGGGTTGGACCTTCATACCCATTAAATAAACTAAAAAAAACTTGGATAGTTTCCTGTCAACTTTTTGTTTAGGGAATAAATCCCTTTTGTATGGTTTACTGAAGCGTAAGAACTATGCCGAAAAACCTGCACTATACCCTGACAATAAAACAAAAACAAACAAAAACTCCCCACACAATACTGCCGCATTCAGTAAAATAAAGGCAGATTTACTTTATTTTCATTCTCTGAACCTGTGATATAATATATGGTCTGTGCTTGACCCCCAAGTATATTTCTGCAGACCAGCGCACATCACACTAACTATCAAGACGCAAAAGCTCCGTCGTGACCTCTATTACAGCAGCTGTAAAATGAACCGTTCTCAGTTCACTTCAGTCTTTCTACACTAAATAGAATGTCCTGATTTTAGCGTTCCTTTTTTGATGGAAAACACCATAAAACAATTCTAAAATTGCATTCTTATACTAGGAATAGTTTAACGACTTGTATCACCCGAGTGCCAAAAGAGACGCAACAACACCTTACGATGTTGGCCATCTTTCTGGGTAAAAAAAAAAAATTTATCTGATAAAAATTAAGACTTTCACGATTTAGAAAATTAATCCACAGATTTAAACATTTTAAGCACACAAGCCTGATATCTATAGATAGCTTTGCATTGGATCCTCTTCCTCGTGATGACGGCCTTACCATCTTCATTACAATTATAAAAAGGTGTATCTACTCAGTTAAAACCTAAATTTAAAACCCGGTGTTAGAAGAAAAATTACCGTAATAAAAGAGCTCTGCACCAACCTCCAGCATTCTGACAGATCACAATGAATACTAAAGAGGAATACTAGAATGCAGTAATTCTAAGGCAAAATGCTTGCGTATGAACAATATAATGCATATCACACTATTATATTGCTGAAATATCAAGATTGGCTACCATTCAACTCCTTTGACTTAGTCAGCAAGATATTTAGCTAATTCCTGAAGGATCAGTTGCAGCGTTATATATATCAATACTACAAAACCTGACACTGCGAGAACTCCCAAAACCACCTTATTCAGCCCAAGTTCCAAATGTCTTGGACACGTTCTTCAGAGGTGCAGATACTGCAGACCTTAGAGGTTTCCTTATTACAGAATACTCTATTTTGTTGACAGGTGCAGAGATTTATATTCACTCGCAGGCATTAAGGGTATAGAAAACGGTAAGAAGTGTGTGGGTTACTGAATGTAGGAGCCAATTACAGATTCATTCATATGACTATGAAAAACCTTGGATAAACCCCTTTGTTTTGAAAAAGCACAGTTATTTTGTTTGAGAGATGCTATTTATCATATAAGCATACTCCTGCCACCATGATCAGCTTGTACCTTTGCTTCTGAAGCCAAGGGCGTTGTAGGTAAGGAAAACCACCACAGCTGAATACCCATCCGTCCATCACACAAAGAACGGCCATATGCTCTCAATCACACACATACCGACTTTATGTTATGGGGTATAAGGCATTATATCCCACATCCAGCCTCATGGCAGACGGAAATTATATGACAGAGGTCTAAACAGAGCACCAAAATAAGTGGGCTGATCCACTCAACCAGACCATTTAGGAGTCATGCTGCACCAAGGAAGCTAAATGCCAAGTAGGACCATCAGCTCTGAAGAATTAGCCCAGGAGCTGCCGATACTCCATGGAATGGCACCATATGGCAAGCTTTTCTCAGAATATGCCACTGGCCATCAGGTCAACCTGCATAGGGCAACATTACGGGTTGGCCGGATATTCGGATTTTAAATCATGATTTTGTTTAAATTATATATTACAATCTAATTAACATTACATTTTGATGTACTGTATATTTAACAAACCAGCTCAACTTCTAAATAGTAGAGAGATCAGCATTGCAGGTTTGCATTGCATTCTATTATTAATGAGTTATAAAGCGCTAACATATTCAGCGGCCCTGTACATTGGCTAGGTTCACGCAAGTGATACAAACACAGTTAAATAAAGGTATTTATGACGTTATGCTTTTTTTTTTTTTTTATATACATTGTGTTTCCAGGTTTTAATATCATTGAAGTACATCAGTGGAAGTCGAAGGACGGTGATGGATGTTTCAGAAGGCAGCATAAATAAGGTTAATGGTTAATTAGCATTGTGACTTTCAACAATTCATACCAGTAACACCCACAGTTAAGTATTCTAGACAAGCGGGATTCATTTCGGCACCGTCAAGTAAGGATCTTAGATGGCAATATAGCATTTAAATTTCAAGTATTACCTGATCCGCATTGGTAATCCATTTAGGATCCCGCCAACCATAACTGTGCCCCAATAAATGGCAATGATCTGACATTATTAAAAATCCACTGATTGTGTATTTGCTGCCTTAGGTATATATTTTGCATTAGTGGCATTTTTAATTTCATTTCCATTTTTATTTTATTTTTAAATTTTTTTATTTTTTTTATTTTGAGTAAAATATTTATCCTTTCCAAAGGGAATGAAAAATGGATTAATATGCTTATAATATTTTAGATAAATGCACAAACATTCAGGCACCAAGGTAAGCAGTTTATCTCCAAGAGATCTCCATAACTCTCTTCAGGCTAAGAGAGTCTCTAACATAATGAAAAGAGACTTTAAAGATTTTCCATCTCCGTAGTGCACCAAAAGCAGCACGATGCGGAGCTCTCCTCCAGCTCGACGGAAAATCGCATTATACGGGAGTGATTGTGAATTGCCAGCACTTCTTGGAAGTCGATAAAGGTAATTAATCTTTCCATCAAACACTGGCTGGGCTTCAAAATATTTATTCTTGTTTTGTCTTAATACATAATACCGACATATTCTGGAGATTTACATTTAAAAATTAGACAATGTTTTAGCAGCCAGTTTCTTGCTTTTGCATTGAATTAGTCAAATAAAAGCCAAGGACACTTTGCCACCCCTTGCTTAACATCTGTCCTCATTTCCCGACACTCCTGTGGCTCCTCATGTATTCAGGAGCCTTCATTAACCAGGTTTCCTTGCTGGAAGACGGTTTTCCTGGTCTCCGATTCTTTTTCATAGTTACATAGGCTGAAAAAAGACATGCGTCCATCAAGAAGACATGCGTCCATTTTGTATTTCAGGATTGTATTCTGGATTTTGACTCCTTACTTAGTTTACATTTTTTGGCTTCTCACTTGGCACCTCGTTTTAATCCATTATTATTCTAATTATGGACCTTGGAGGTTTTTACCTCTGCTCATACCCCTGTAGCACGTTTAGGCCCGATAGTGAATGATTTCGACCAGCCTGACCTGGTTTATGTCTGCCACTACCATCTGGTCACACAGTCCTGTGTCTGTAGACAGCACCAAAGACTGTCTGCAATCAGGTGCTACAGTATCTGCCTGCCCAATGCATGGTGCTCAGCAAGCCCCGGCCAGAGACTCCTACACAACCCAACACCTGAAGTTGTGACAATCTACATGTATGTTCCTTTTTCTCTTTGCATGTTATAATGTGTCCCCCACCCTTATTTTAGCAATATATATGAAAATATGGCGTTCCAAATTATTCAAAGACTCATCAAGGCCAATTTCCTCCCTGCCAGACTGTGAATGGACAATTCACAGTATGACTTCTAGATAATGCCAGGTCGAGCAACATATATATTATCTGTATATATACGCTTTAACATTTTATACCAATTCCCTAATACCAAATAGGTTCTCCTTCAAGGTCTCCATGGGTTGATCGCACACAGCGGCTGACTCAGAGATGGATAGGTAAATGTATAACTATCAAGCCTAATAAATAACACCCACAAAAAGTTCTTAACTTTATAAAGAGAAGCAATGTTAGTGCACCGAGAAACAACACTGAGAGATTCATTTGTTTTGTAACATATGACATCACCAGCCTTCTTAAGAAATGTAATCAAGTTTAGCAATAAAGGCTGGGGGTGATGTATTGCTCTTTCGGAAGAAATCCTCAGGGGAGGTTAAATGGAAATCCAGCTCCAAGGGCTCAATCACCGCAAGTAGAGCTTTTCAGCCACCTATAAATCATGCTTTATAAAGCCTCTGTTATTGGAAAAGCAGGTTTAAAAAACAATGAATGCCTTAAAACCATCACATTTTACAACAGGTTTGGTTTGTAAAAGTTCAATTATTTGCCCAGCACAAGAACCAGATGAGCAGAATGCAAGATACAATGGACAGGGTGAAGGGCGTCAAAGTATACTTCGTAGGGAACAGAGGATGTAAAGAGGTGGCAGAGCGGAGACATCAGGTGAAAGCGAACGATGAAACCCCATTCTTGCGAAGATTTGGGGTAATATTCATCCCTTGAGGAGTTATTTTTAAATCCCTACTGGGGATTCAGACGCCGTGTATTCAACTCATCTATATAGATCGTAAACAGCAGGACCTTCTTCTCCTTCTGAGCCAGTGTGTCATAATCCCCCCCCCATTGTAATAGCCCTATGGACTCCAATGGCACTTTAGAAATAAAATGTAATGTAATGGGCTAAACTTAGCTCAAAACAAATTTATTACCCGGCCTTGTAATCCACAAGGGGTCATCAGCTCATTTCCAAAGAAAATAATAAAAGGTTTATAAAATGTAAGTGTATGGTATATTTTTATAGTGGGGGGGGTGCCATTATGCTAGATTCCAGTTTTTTACGTATGCCAACCGTTTGTGAGGCGGTCCCCTGCACTGGGAACCATCGTTGATAGCAATCCAGGATGGTGCCTTTTATCACTATTATATATATTAGCAAAAAATCAGTCTCAGACCAAACAGCTACACATGAATGGAACATCGCGTTCATTAAGCATGCGTTGCTTCATTCATAATGGAATTTTTGTGTGATTGCATAAGACTTCCGCCGCGGGGAAGGCCAAAGGTGGTTCCCGAGGACTGCCTCAGATGTACCAGGAATCATCGGGTAGCAGTGTGCGCTCCCGTTTCTTCATGACATAACATGCCGTTGCCATATATTTTTGGTGACGTCATGGAACATCATGAAGGATGTAATGGGTTAAAGCATGGACTTGCAGGGCATAAAGGCTTAGGGACACCATTTCTGTCACATATTTAAATGTATACCCCAAAAACTAAATTATAAAATGAAAGCTGAGCTTACATTTGGAGCCCGTTCTTGCCAATACTGACCAGCCTAAATATCCACCAGTTTAACCCTACTAGACCCAACTAAGTCAGGCTCTGAAAAATCTCCCTCCATACAGCTCAACAGGTCCTGGCAAGCAATGCCTGAGGAACGCAATCTTCCCAACAGTCTCCCTGACTATGAGGCTTCACAGGGTTTAATTGTCTACATCTTATACGAGTTGCATGTTTCATGAGAACCCCAGAGTGAATCATGCAGACCCGGTCCTCACCCAGGACAGGCTACACAGAGCCCTCAATGGCTATGCAGGGTGGTGGCCACTGATGACATGAAACTGGTGACAGGGGACTGGATCGTGAGTGGAGCATGGTTAGACGCTGCTCCCCTGTCCCAAAGAAATTATATTACATACACACACACACATATATATGCTTTTATTTAGGGGTTGCTTAATTTAGTGTACACAACTAAAATTCAGTTTTTCAGTACAATTTTGAAATCGTACCTGTTCTTTTCTTCTGCTGTAAATCCTCTAATCAGCACGGCTTGAGACGTAGATTCCTGGGTCTCTAAATCATTTTCTACAAAAAAAGTCAGACACAAAGTTAGCGTTCTGAACAAAACCCAGATTTTTTAAAGACATAAATTAGTTAATCTTGTTATTTCCCTCATTCTATGAAGTCTACATTAAAAAAGAAACACAAGGAGTTCTCTGTTTTAATCAACACATTCCCATCAAAATCCAATTGAAGCCATAAATGCAAATCACAACTCTTACATGTTTAATCAGAAAGCCATTATCCGTTACAGCGTAAAATTGATTAAAAGCCTGTTATAAATTGCTGTCGGTGCTCTTCCTTCCGTCTCAAGGCAGTAAGACTACGGCCCAAGAGCTGTCATGTCTAATACCGCATGCACGGGTCACCAATCCATTTGACAGCAGAAACAGCGGCCGGTCCCAGCATGGCTCCCGAGAAATTATCCTCATCTACCATAATGACGGACCCCTGGGGATCAGCCTCTAATGCTTCAGCAGTCGGCAAGTAACGTGTCTAGCTGGGCTTCAACACCAACAGGTAAAAGATATGTCAAGTAATCAGACTGAAGGTGCTGTTCCACTTTGTTTAGTAAAACTTAGCAGATCAGTTATTATATTCTTTAATTACAGAAACTTTTGCTACGCTAACAACCTGTCTGCGTTTGGGTCAGGACAGTAAAGCGTTCCACGTAAAATTACCAGCCCAAAATTTACCATTTAACCTATGGTTGCACCCAAAAGGAAACTATAAGAACCCAAGTACTTATCCTATACAATTAAAGTTGAAAACAGTTGGTGTCGGACATTTGCTATTTTTTTGTACAGTTCTGGTTTTTGTATAATATGTTTTCAGGCAGTTGTATATTATGTGTTCTAGCTCCGTTACTGTAGCCCAATCAACACCCTGACTCATTAACTAAAGAACGGATCAGCCTTAACCATAGCCAGACACACAGGCAGATACAAGGAATGGAGTTAAATTAGCCATAAAGAATCAGCTCAGTGTAGTGTTTGAGCAGGAAAAATCATCCAGAATATCACATGACTGACAACAATGGCGGCCTCCGGATATTTCCCATCCTTACAATTGTATCTTAAAGACAGGGGGGAAGAAAATAAAAAGCATTGTCAATAATGCCAAAAAAATACATCTAAAAACATCACAAATGGTAAATTTCAAAACCACAAGATCACAAAATTAACATTTAATTGCCAATACCGAACAGGGATATTTGCTGTGAATGTCGGTATATTTTGAGTAAAAGGACGCGTGTATAAGGAAGGATGTTTGGAAATGCAGGCCGGTGCTTCTCTCGCTGCATAATTCCCAGCGACTGCGCATTCGTCAGACGCTCTATTTATTCTTTGAAATACAACCAGCCTAGGGCTGCACCTTCATGGATTAATGTAATTCCCATTCTTTATCATACAAAAAAAATAATAATCCCATCCACGGGGTGGATTAAACTGGCTGCCCTTCAACCAGACCAATGGGGGGGGGGATAAAGGGGAAAAAAGTGTCCTTTCACTGTAGTAACAAAAATAGTTAATTATCGGGAGCTCACAGAGCGGTCCACATATTTCTTCATAGTCAGCCATGCCCGTCATGGATACCTGTGGTGTGACCAGAGCTGAGGTTTAGGGCATGGCTTTACTGGGACTATTTAATGGGACTTTATGACCTATTCATAGCTATTTATGCAATGATAAATGTTCTTAAATGAATAATGTATTTCATCTACACAGTTCAATTAGAAACAATGACTTTTATGGCATTAGGCACAATTTACGTACCACTTATCGACACCATGCTCATACTACTACATCCACAGAAAGTACCTACAGACTCTTTTTGCAGAGGCCAAAAGAAACCCCGAATACAGTCTGGGGTCTTCTGTACTGGCAAAAGCCAGCAACTCCAGTGCAGGTGCCAGTACACCTAGACTTTTTAGAACGCCTGACCCCGCAATCCCTTCCTTGGACACCGCTAGAATGAATGAGGAGAGGAGTTCAGACCTAGCAGATCACTCTGAAGGAGAAGAATTAGAGAGAGGCAATTGAACCAAAAATAGTAAGACAAAAAATAAAAATATCATTAATTAACTCTGCACGGGTGCCACTTATCAGGGGGATGGGGGTGCCCGGTGGGCCGGCCGAGCAGATGTCTTCGTGGCCCGATGGCAGCCTAATGCGGGTGCGCAGGTTACCGCTGTGGAGTTGTGATCTTTAAAATAAATCACGTCTTAGAAACAGACTGATAAGTGTTGCTGGTTTTATTCCAGACTCGTGGTCAACAGGATCAAGAGCATCTCAAGTACAAGATTATATACTGTGCATTACCCCTATTTATTCCTCTTTTTTTGCGAATATTTATCTCATTTTCACAAACAAGTAACAGCAATGCATTTACAGGAGAGACGGTGTACACACAGAGGATACAACGCGTCATCGTGCCGTCATTCCAAATAACGGTGTTCATCAATAGAAGGGATAGCAAACCCCGAGGAGAAATGGGGTGAGAGAAAAGGGGGAACTTCTCAGTTTAAATTATGAGAACAAAAATCTATATACCTCTCAAAGTTACCCCTGGAAGACTTTACTACCACAACTAAAAGACTTTAAAAGCTGAGCTTTGCAAGAAGCTGGTTTATCCCTAGTTGGTTGCAGATGCTGAATCTGACGCAGTCAACGCACTGGGATCCACATAGGAGGGATAAGTTGGACCATAAATTTAATGTGTATATATATATATATATATATATATATATATATTATATAATATAAATCAGCAGCCTTCACCAACGGGGAATCAACAAAAAATGTACAAAAATAAAGCGCCGTCATTCACTTTATTTCCATAAATTTAATGAGTGATTCTCGGAGTAAAATAAACCCACACCGTGGTGTACTTAGGTTGGGGGCTGTTCTGGCCCTCACCCCATATCCCAGAGCTCCCACTCTGTTAGGTGAAATAGGGGATGCCACCCGCTAGATCCTTCACCCTAAGCATAGGTGGCCTAGGTCAGAATACAACATTTATCACACAGCTTGCCAGTGTTTGGTCTACATATTCAGCCCTAGGATACAAGATAACACGACAAAGACCGCTAGGTGCACAATCAGGCACCCCCCCCCCCCAACAAATCTAGAAGAGAACACGTTTAAAATAATTACAGATGAGTAAAAACCGGGTATAGGCCTGTAACACTGCCTCTCATACCAATATATACACTAATTATATAAGAATAATGAAATATATACACACAAAATTCAGAAGCATATTAAAAGAACTGGACAGAAATGGGTTAGCAATGATATTATCTGTAAATAAACGGTGTGGACGCCGAATCATTGCCAAGCTAGTAAGGCCAGCTCCGTGGCAATGCCCAGCCAGTCCAACAAGAAGAACATCCCTAGTAAACATATTGATTCCAAGCTGTAATGTTATCAAGTCTTTCCCATTGACGCTCATCAATAGGCGTGCAATTACCAGAGCCAGAGAAGTCATTATAGAGAGGAATGAGGAATATGGATTCAGATTTCAGAACGACCTCTATATGCAAAGCGTATCTTTAACAAACCACGACTGTACCGCTGCATCAGTACCTCCATTAGCGAATTTAATCGAACTCATTATACCAACAGCTATTCTGTGATGCTGTATTGATGAGAACTGCCCTCCTGCCTAAGGTTATTAACCCCTTGACACCCAAGGTTTGCACGACTGGGTCATTTCCCCTCCAGTTCACCAGAGAGCAGGCTGTTAAGACACCCAGGAGGCTCCCCTGATGATTGAGGGTGCAGGTTACACGTCGATAACACACATTTGGGCATCCCCTGCGGACCGCACCGGAAAACAACCGACAAATGTCCTCAGACCGTGCTGGGATAATTGATTAACTCCACACCCCGCTGGCTGGTCACAGGCAACACCATCAACAATGCAGGGCTATAGATGAACTGCAGCGAGCCCACAGAAAAGAAGAAAATACTTAAAAATATAGTGGGGGGTACATTAAAATAAATGGGAACACAGAAGCATTGTTTCAGAAGGTAGAGAGACATTGAAAGAGAGTGTGAGTGAGATTCTAAGAGCGTGAAAGCAGGGGGTAACTAGAAACCATTGTGCCCCCAAACAGCTTATCATTGCCATCTTAACCCCCAAACAGCTTGTCAGGGCTACTTTTTTGCTCAAGAACATACCATTAAGAATTTTTTTTTCTACTACAATTTGGGCTTCTCAACTGATAAAAATTAAACAGACTTTATAATTCCAAGGTATGCCATTTATTACACATTTTAGTAGCAAACCATTATCTTAAAACAGCAACTCATTGTGTGCACTAACCTACCCGGCAGCCTCGGAGCAGGGTAATGGGTTTTAATATTTCATGATATTACTCTCAGCCAGAACACATCCCAAAACATCCCACATTTACAGCAGGGGCCGAGGGAGCCGCAATTAACTGTTATTGTGAAAATGTATTTAATCAGCTCAGAGACCATGTACTGTATGATATCGGCTATGTTCCTTTTACTATTTTAATGATCCCCCCAAAAAAGATTTGGAACGTCATGGCAGTGATCTCCAAGAACGTTAACCCATTCATGCCTTTAGGACGTTTCATGTTGTCATGACAATAATTGGACTCCAACAGTTTCAGTCCACTTGGGACATACAGGTATACTGTATACTGCAGCAGTAGGTACATCTCTCTGCAGCTGCATAGGAGATCAGACTGATCGTATGTAACAGGACTCGGCCCACTTAAACACATCAAGCATTATAAGTGTTATCCGGTCCTGGCCGAAACATTCCCAGAATACACAGAAAACCCTATGAATATGTACAAAAAGTATACAGTCATCATGCAGAAGCCACTTGGAGTACTTCTTACTCTAGACATCCTGGTGGCTCTATGTAGGACTTCTACAAGTCACTTGGAAGAGCTTCAAGTAGTGGCCAGCCCCAGGGGCAATTGTTTCCCACCCCCATGCCAGCCATTCTCAGGCTTGCTGTGTGATCCGCTGTTATTGATTCCTTGTCAGTTTACCAGACTGTGAACCCGCGCCTAAAGTTAGACTGTCTGACTATACCTTTGGTTCATCCTATATTAAACGATAATAATAAAACATCAAGATCAGTCTAAGAGGCATCAAAATGAGATAATTCTAAGAATTCAGTCCGATGTCAATCCGTATAACGCTTGTTACTCATTTGAATGTTTCCACGAGCGACAGGCCAAATTTTATAATTTTAACATCATTCTTCATTGATAACGCTGCTTATAACGATAATTCAGAAGGCGTATGTGTGAGATCTGACCCTGGAGGTTATTTGCAATCAGGTAAGACTTACGTGAAGGATGGGACCCAAACCCAGTTCCCCAATGTTCTCTCTACACCGGCTCCAGCCCTGCACACAACAGTCATAGTAACCCCCCCCATGGGATTGTGTAATAGTCACAACTGTGGAACATTTTAATTACGAAACTGCAAATGTTCACAACGAGAGAATGATCCAAGAACTGAAGTCTAATTAATTATTGTACAAAGACACACCAGGGCAGACTAGATGAGCCAAATGGGTGCTATCTGCAGTCATATTCTATGGGGGGGAGAAGATTTACCGTACTTTGCACCCAAGGTCCTCTTTTATTCAGAAAGTACTGGTACTTTAACCATTGAGGTCCCAGTACGGAAACCAATACTCAAAGCACGAGGGGAAAACAGAACACTGTAAATCACCAGTAAGCCCAGTACTTGCCAAATATTGTGTCTCGTTAATCCCTATCTGATCACCTGACCTCTTCCCAATCCCCAAGAGTAAGAATCTCCGCACCCTACGCAGGTATTTAACCATATAATTACCGATTCCCTTCATAACCTACCCTGGATCTATGTTGCACCCCGGCATCTGCCCCTCCTATCGCTGCCCTATCCTACTTACCATCCACAGGCAATGCTTTGAGGATCAAAATACAAAAAAGAAAACAGACCATCACACAATCACCATGAGGAGGTGTAATACTACAGTCACTCAGTGCTGCATATGCAGTCAGGAGACCCCCAATCCACACCCTCCCTTAGGCAGTCAGGAGACCCCCAATCCACACCCTCCCTTAGGCAATCAGGAGACCCCCAATCCACACCCTCCCTTAGGCAGTCAGGAGACCCCCAATCCACACCCTCCCTTAGGCAATCAGGAGACCCCCAATCCACACCCTTTTGTTTGATGACACTTGTGCCCCAGCCCCTGACCTTCACTAAGCAGCAGCAGCAGCCCCTCTCTGCTCTCTCCTATGATGACAAATAGATGGACAGCACTCTGATCACAAACCCCCGAGGGGCTCAGGCCGTCTTCTCTCACTGCTTGAGCTCAGTTTGCATCAGGAAGATCTAAGAGTTTCCTGCTGATACAAACACATAGGATTCAGCCGCTAGGAATGGAGAGTCCATTATAGAGATACTTGTATGGACTCAACATACAGCACCGAGCACACCTCGCCAACACATCCATACGGCGTAATCTATAGCACCAAAGGCAAATCTTATTGGATAAGGAAGCACCATACATATAACATACATATATATATATATACACACACACATAACACATTATATATATATATATATATATAGGCGAATTGCAGACTGCAGGCATTATTCTGCTATGCGATCACTAGATTGTTCCTGCTTGAGCTTTCCCAGAGAGCCGGGCTCTTGCAGTCCTACCCCCACCCCTATCACTCCCAAGCCGGCTGATGGATAGAAAGCCTCTCACCCGCCTCCAGGTCCTGAGGGGTCACATCATGCGGACAGCAATCCACGGAGAGCACGATACGACTGGCGCCCGGTCTGCACACAGATCTCCCGCCGGCCCCCGGAGGCACGTCCTATCCCGCCCAGCCAGCAAGTGCAGACCACCTGCCCCATGCCACGGAAAACCCCCCTTCCCACTGCCTGCAAAGCTGCAGCATGTAAACCCTCACCTACCCCTCCCATCATACATTTGGCAGGCAGAGAGGGGCAGGGCCAGCTCCCTACTCATGAATATTCACACAAAGGGCGGGGCTAAATTAATACATCGGCCCATGTCTACTAAATGCTGTTTAGCCTTAACACGCGATATCTTGTGTGTTTGGTTAATCGCAACAGTTAATCCTTGAAAAAAGCCGTGTGCTCGTCTCTGCAAGGAATACAATGGGATCTCTTCACTAAAAAAGCAAATTAATTCATATTTATATCATATTTACCTAATGCATGGCTTAGTCTCAGTCTGTGTGTTCTAGTTTTATCCTTCCCTTGAATAAATGTACTGTATAAACCGCTTCGGAAATTATTGGCACTATATAAATAATAATAATAATCATAATAATTAATAATAAAATGCCGGATATGACAACCTTTTCCAACTGTTGTCAGCTTGTAGACATTAATTAAAATTTTTGCTTTTAAGACAAACATCATTGTAGCTGTAGATGAGAAGTAAATAAGGATGTATGTAACGTTTCCATAGCAAAGAATGTTTTGTATGGATTCCGGGCTAATTGGGGAAAGCTCCTGAAACATATGATGGTGTATATTCAATTAAAACAGAATAAAAATATTAATTAATGTACAACGATAATGAATTATTGCCCAGATCTTCCTAAAATGTGTCTGTAATCCTAATGTTTATGACAGATGTGGCCCATGTAAAGTACGCAGTGAGTTTTAAGGAATACCTTGTAACTCCTAAAAGAATAATCTAAACCCAAATTAGAGTAACAAATAACATTTCTTTTAGTATAATTGTTTTAAATCCACCCTATAGTGCGTTACATAACGCAACATAATTATAAATAATACCGGTAATTTTAATTTTTACATGGATTTGGTGTTCATTGGGTTTGATGAGACCTCTAGTGGACATTCAGTGTCACTACAATATTTGCACCCCTGAAGAGATTATCGGAACCTGGACCATTATAAAACGACCCTGATTATAAGACGACCCCCCAAAATCTGAATATTAATTTAGAAAAAAAATTAAAAGCTTGAATATAAGACTACTCTATAGGAAAAAAGTTTAACCAGTAAATATTAATTAATGCAAACTATTTTTTCATATTTAATAAAAGCTATGATTGAGAAAAATATTTTTTGGTTTTTATTTCCTTTTATTTGCCAACCTGCCCCCGGGTTATGCATATCTGCCCCCTATATGCCACTCTGCCACCCTGATATGCCTTATACCCTCCTATAGGGGGTTTAGTTGGCTTCTGGGCTGCAATTATTTGAAGATTTTGAGTTGCATTTTTGCAGCTCTATGACATCATTATATATATTATGAAGTGATAATCCTAGTGGGCTTCTTCTGTGGGATATAAATTAACAGCCAAATTTGATAAATATCAGATTCAAAGTTATTGCATTGTCTTTATATATTGGTCAGCATCACAAAGTTTAACGGTGCTTTATAAATCACAACCTTCATAACTCTGAATAAACTTGGGCCACACATATACACTACTATTAGTATTTATTGCTCTACCTTTGGATACAGAAGGCAGGGCACATACAATAACCGCTTTGTAATAGTTTTTCTTGTTAAATCTCTAATAAAATGTTATATTTTATATTAATCAAAAATGAAACAATAAATAATTTAATAATAATAATAAAATATCTTACACAAGAAACTGTTCTCAGTGACACAGAACACATCCTTTTCCACTGGCATGATATTATGGAACAGGATTAATGGACTTAAAATGTAATTTATTCTGTTACAGTTGCGATATTCTGAACTGTCTTCATCTGACTCCTTAAGATGAGCTTAAGTTACCACTTTGATCTGATGTGATTTTTTTTTTCTTCTAGAAAAAAGTGCTGAACATTATTAAGACAAGGATTTGCTGCACTACAAACTTTAAAGGAGACAATCACATGAAAGAAAGTAGAAAAAATGTTGATCGATACGCTGAGGTCAGATTTAATTAGTATGGTTCTTGTAGAAGGTTTTGGGTCCAAAGTTAACGGGAGTGTACGTTTTTGTGTAATATGTTTGATGTGATTTAAGGTCTTTTTTAATGTTCCACAGCTGGGCTAACATGGATTTGGTATAGTGTATAGGTTTTTCACTCACTTGAGAAGGTGCAGGAGAACTTAACGGAAGTGCCTTCATGATGGACTTATCTTCTCAACGCTCAGCTTTGTATCAGGACTCTTAGTGATAAGTGCTGTATAAAGCTGAGACCCTAGGTCTAGGACATAGTTGGGGGGTCATGACATGGTTGGCCTTATCTCTGTATGGGCAGCATCCGGCAAGCACATAGGTTCACTTGTCAGTTTTGAAATTTAGATCTATTGACAAATATTGCATGATTTTCCTACTTTTTTAAGATACCTTGAACAAAAAGGCCTTCCACATGTTTGGAGGTAACTGAATTATCCATTGAAACCTATAAACTTTCTATACAATGCAGAGCTTTGTTGCCATCCAGAGTGGCTTATGGGCCTCAGGATAATTAATAGTGATACTTGATTTCGGCAATAAGCCTCTTTCACCAAAATCAACAACCGACAGGAGCAAGAAACGTGGCATTTGGGTAGACTCTCCAAAAAGCTGCCACCCTCAATGGAGGTTTTCCTAAGGTTAGGGGGGTCTTGCAAGATTGTTGCCCCTTTTCACCACATGACACCTTTATAGAAAATATATACCGCAGAGCTGCCGTTTATAATGTGGCCTTCTGGTAACTCTAACGTTCCGACACATCATGTTATTTAAATACAAAATATGTGAATTTTTTTTGCTGTGCAGATATAAAATTGTAAAAATGTATTTTCTAGGTCTGCCATATCAGATATTTCAAGTAAATTCTACGTAATGCAGGACTTGGGTGTCACTGTAGCCTCTAATAATGTTAGGTAATGAAGGAATAGGCAGTGTATGTTGTACTCTATAGAGTTCGTACCAGTTCATTTTTTAAAGGCCTATAGGGTATTTTCTATATGATCATCTGTGACGCCGTCTCCTTATATCAACCATCATACATATAGAATCTGACTGCTTGGGTATATATTCCAATATCAGTAATCATAAATAACATGCGGAATAAATGATCGGGACTATTGACCAGCTACAGGTGGATTGACTAGTTTTACTGGTATAATGCTGGTGACAATGAACTGCATCCCAGCTTCAGGACTGGGAATAGATGTTAGAACAGCATTTAGTGATCCAGCCCCCTCAGATCAAGGAGGTAACACCGAAGCACAAGAGAATGATAACGATAAAGGCATTCTTTTTTGTAAATATACTATAACAATACATATTCTGCGATGAACTACATTTCCCGGCATGCAGTGGTCCGCGGCGGAAGGTCTGGAATGTAAGGTTCTCCTGTGATTGGCTGTAAGCTGCACGTGCAGAATCATGGCGGCCCCCAGTACAGCCGGCTTGGTGCTGAAGTCCGTGAAGAGTATCGCTGTTCGCTTTTGTCCTTTCGAGTCCAATGTCCGGTCCGCTCGGTGAGGAGGGTGTGACGTTAGGGCTGCGGTGATAATGTGTCCGGTTTACCAACAAGCAGCGCGTATATTAATGACACTGACTGCTGTCACAGCACTAAGGTCACTCGGTGACTGGAGACGTGAAGGCTGCCCTCCGTGTGTTGATTTCCGTTGATTGACTGATGTGCTGACTGGGGTTCCTGCGCAGACACCCCCGGCACCGAGCCTGGCCTTACACCCTATATAGTGCTTATAATCACATCCCCTTAATACCGCTACCCTGAGTGACACCGCAGAGGGGTTTATTCACTAAAGGGAGAGTTTCCGGTGCCGAGCTGGCCCTGCATAATGTATAATTTAATAGATGAGGAGAGTTTGGAGAACGCTCATTGATTTTATTATGATTTTTGGGCCTGGCCAGCTCTTGTATATTGAAGTTAAACATTTAAAATCACATCCCTCCCGACAGCTCACCCCTCTAGATTGTAAGCTCATGTGATCAGGTCCCTCCTCACCTGTTGTTTCTGTATGCCATCTTGTTATATCCTGTCTGCCCTTTGTACAGCGCTGTGGGATCTGATGGCGCTATATAAGAGAATAGTGAATAAACCGCAGCTTGTCTTTACTGACTGTCGAGATTTGGTCGAAACTTTTTAAAGCAGGCTGGTAATATTCAGAACAATTGTTTTTTTTTTTAATTTTACTTAATAGAGATGCGATAAGTTGGGAAT
Source organism: Spea multiplicata (assembly GCA_009364415.1). NCBI lineage: Eukaryota > Metazoa > Chordata > Amphibia > Anura > Pelobatidae > Spea > Spea multiplicata. The sequence continues at coordinate 17,654 of VKOC01005048.1, forward strand.
TATTGTGGATGCACCAGAAACATGTTTTATACATGACCTAAAGTTTAAAATGTGTTCTTATAGCCATATATACCACATCTAAAACTCTGCACCGAAATCTGTATTTATGTATATAACGCTCATAATTAGTTGTGCTGATTAACCCTTACATTGTTTCTTTATTACACTAAAATGACAAATAATAGTATCGGCTTCATCTGATTAGCCTGAAATTATATCTAACCAGGTGTTTGGCACCTGTGTTTTTGTTTTGTTTTTTACCTAATATTTAAAGTTTAATGTCCCAGACAAACAAAAGCAGAAAAAAGCCCCCCCAAAGAAGGCTAAATAAATATTCTTACTCTTAAGAACAGTGAGAGAGACCATGTATACATTAAAAAAAAAAAAACAGTTTAACCCTTTATTGCTAATTCCAGTAGTAAAAATAGTAAATTCTTCCAAGACGCAGAACAAAAAACACAAAAGGAAAAAAAGAAATCAAAAAACCTCAATAGAGTCTCTCTCGCTGTTCTTATGAGTAAGAATATTTCTTTAACCTTTTTTGGGGATTTTTTTCTTTTTTTTTTTTTGGTTGATCTAATTGACAGCCTGAAGAACAGTACCCAGGAGGCAGCAATTACTGTTTTAGTACACTCCATTATATCCATACTGTCCCGGACAGCCTTACCATAGAAGAATGCACGCTGAAGACCCCTGTGACAACTTTAATCGGTATTCTTTAAAATAAATAAATAAGTCGCCCTTAGGAGAAGCTGCAGCTCCCTCCTCCGAGGTTCGACGATTCATGCCGACGAGTGCTTGCTTGAAGCGACCGGTCAGTGGCAGGAAAGCGTTCCCATTGATATGAATGGGAATGATTTCGGAATATGTGCATGGGGGGGTATTGTAGTCTCTTGTATTTTTTTGGGGGGGGGCACAGGCTGCTATAAGCTGTAATTTCATTGGAAATACATAAAGAAAAAATTCAGAAGCCTCTTCTAAAATGTATCCCGTTGTGATTAATGGCAGCTTTAATGTTTTTCTGGATTGGGTATGCCCCCTGGGTATGCGTTTACTGTGAGTGTTATTTTTCATGATATGTTTTAAGTTGAGAACTAATGCTTTTGTGTCTTCCTTGCAGAGAATTTTTGGAAACAATTAATTCTAAAAAAGTACGTTCTACGAATGCCAACTGTCAGATAAGTGTAGACGTGAGGCATGATAAGTCTGAGCCCCAAGTGGACGTTTCCTTCGGTAAGTTACTTTATAACGTCCATCAAAACAGATCTGTGACCCCCGCAACGTTATTCATTGTTAAAATCATTTATTTTAGAGTGTGTGGTTTTTGTATACCCCACCAAACAAAGAAGGGCATGGAAATGATTTCCATACAAAATTCCAAAAGACACATTTTTGCAGTGGGTATTGCGCGCTGTTCTAAGCAGATGTAATGCCGCAAAAGTCCACAAGAGGTCACCGCATAACAAGAATGACGACCAGGAAAAACTGAACACACGTTAGTCGGCAACAGAGCTCACATTCAAGCACATATAACATTATGTCAAAGTGTAAAATCCAGAGGGGCACATTTTCCAAATCAGATAATCCTTTACATTATTTAGTGTGAAATATTGCCCGTAAACCAACAATTTTGAAACTGCTGAGATGGGAAGTGTTCTAATTTTACATAAAATTGGTGGAAGGAGTTTAGTAATGATCTCATCTGTCGTTCTCTAATGAGCAGTGGAGCGCCTTTAAACTCTTTTTGTAATGTGTTTCATTATCGGTGTAAATTCCATAGGAGAAGAGGTTTAGATGGGTGCCCCAAACGAGCTTAATGGGAAGATACAATATACTATTTCTTAAATAGACTTTTGGGGTGTATCAGAAATAAAAATACCGTAACTTTTTTAGGTTTTGTTTGAATTAAAGGAAAACACTGATCATAGGTTTTAAAGGTAGCAAAAAAAACATGCAGTCCTAATACCGCCAGTACAACTTTCTCTGTAGTGGAAATGAAAGTCCAATCTACTCATACTTTTATATAAAATCCAGTTTGGAGACCACTTTGCGTGTAAATCCTCAATAGGGGAGATAACTTAATGGGTAGAATAATTGTGGGGTAGAATAACTTAATGGGTAGAATAATTGTGTTCCTGAGAGTGTTTGTGTGTTGAGTAGCAACTTGTATTAATAATTGTTATGCATTTTCTCTTAAGCTCATTCCTCTTTGAAATGTTTCCAGAATCTTTCACTATAGAAGGAAGGGAGGAATAATCATGAAAACCCAGTTAAGGGGCCAATGAACCATCAAGTTATATTAAGAGGATAAATAGTGACGTATGATTCTATAAACTTCTAGAGACCCGAGTGCGGACTATTATCGCCTGTTTGCTTCTACTGACCAGGGCGCTTGGGGGGAGTAGTCGGTCTTTATTGTAACAAAACCAATTTCTGATGTATTACTTATTAACCTTCAACAATAGATCACGCGTTTTATTAATGTAACATTTGGCAACATTATAGCTTGTTGCTTTTGTCGCCCAATCCTGTATTTAAGCTCTTGCTTACTTATTCTTTTGCTTCCTAAGTGGCTTAATTGCCCGCTGGGTCTGCTTTGCGCATTGTTGAAGTTCTTAAGTACACTTTAAGATAAAATTGCCAAGTTTTGGCTGGAAGTCAGTGAGGTAGCTCCCCTTCCTTTTACCATTTTTCAGAAGTTATTTATTTTCTTTTTACTCTTTTTTTTGGCACTAGTAGTTGTTTCAATAACTACAGCAGTTAGTCCCACAGATTTCTGTCACGTACACTGCAAAAATCATTGTAAGGATCTTGTAAGGAGGGCAAAACGTTTGTAAAAAAAAAAAAAAAAAAAAAAAAACCTTTCCAAAATAACAGATGTTTGTCTCTGGGGGTCCTCTTTTGTTTTAATCTTGGCCGACTCTTCCACATGTTCTTGGCAGTTAGTCTCTTCCTTCCTCCCTGAGCGCTCGATGGCAGAACTCTCTTATTTCATGTTGTTTGGCACAGTGGATGAGTCTTGATCCTTTAGCTGGGAGCCTGGTGCTATTATAGCTTCTTTTCTTCAATCATCAGCCTTATAGTGCAGTTCCAGAAGCGTAGAGTTAAAAATCTTGGGAAATATACATGATATTGTTTAGAATCAGTCTTTCCTTAATCTCATCCCCTGGCACAATCACTCATCTTTTCTGGCTATGCTCAGTTCCCATGTCCTTATTTACCACACCCTAATATCATATAATATATGATTATATATATATATATATATATATATATATATATATATACACACAGAGAAAGAAAGAGATCCACTACACGGTCCCAGCTTCCATGAACACGTCCTAACATACATGCCCCTGCATTAAGTGCGAGGGATCAACTTTTCCTTTACCTTCCCAATACATCATTCAGTCTATAGAATAGAGAGTCGGTTCCGCCATATTGTTTCTGTGTCTCATGGCACTTGTTGAATTTAGTAGGCTCTGAAGAAATAAGGAGATCTTCACCCCAGAGCAGTGTTGCTTCACCGTCGATTGAAGTGTAAAATAAATCGCACTAATGCGTCGCCTTGACATGGATACCCAGTGACGGCCATCCAAATGCTGCCATTATTCACTGAAGAAGCCCCAAATGTCACTTCCATATTGCATTGGTTGAATTTTTAGAAAATATTCTAGGCTTCTGAACACAATAATCATAAATACACTCTGTCTGTGAAGTGCTGAACTGTAAGGTGAGCATGTTTTGTGTGTGTCATCAAATAAATAATCACATACAATGCATCATAGAAAACTAGCTCTATTCATGTGTTTTAGACTAAAATACAAACATAAAGCTCAATAGCAGTAATAGAAAAAAGGCAAACATTTGAGAACAATATTTTTTGTACCGGTTGTGTGCTGCTCAACCAACTTATCCACGTTTTATTTTTATTTCTCCCAGTTGATGGCGAACGGCTGCTCATGAAAACGGCCAACGTGACCACGAAGGAAATGATCTCTGCTCTGACCTCTAAATGTGCGTCTAAAGATCGGCAGGCAAAAGATGCTGCGAAAAAATAAGGATTTTAGAAATGTCTTCATTCTCAAGACACTTGGAACTGTACCCTCTGTCCCAGAAACAGCAGGAGCGAGAATAGAAGATCACCGCGCTCCGTCAGATCTTCAAACCACAACTTTGTATAGCTTGCCATGTCTAGAAAAAAAACGTCTTCATGGGAAAATGTTCTTGCTGTTTTTTTTCATTATTATAAATGACCTCATTGTCTGTGTTTTCCGCCTTTGTTCATACAGAATAGTCAGATTGTTAAAGTGCGTCTTTCGCAAAAAGAATAGGTTTTGTGTGGTTACCGGGGTACTTGTGTGATGCCGTCTATTATAACAGATGCAGAATCGGTACATGTAAGGGCCTGTTATGATTCTAAACCTGTTCTACCAGTAAATACATATAGCAATCTCTGTATGTGACTCCGGATGCGTGGACTATTTTTCTTCTTGTCCTCTCGTTTAAATAGTTAAATATTTATGTAACATACACATTGTAATCCGGAATTTCACTCTAATCCTTGCATACATTGATTCAGTTTCCCACATTCTACAGAATCCCCCTCATACGTTTGCAAGGTGAACACTGCGAAAATCTAACGGGACCACTCAGCTGTAATATGCGCATAAAAAGCCAAACGATCACCAAGCAGTTATATGTATATATATATATATATATTATATAGAAATCCTTTAGCTATGGAAACATATAGACCCCTACCAGACTGAACTCCAAGTTCTGGAGAGGATGTCCTATTCCATATAGAAAAAGAAGAAAAATTATACATATATTGGAAATGAAAGAATGAACATGTTTAGGGCCGCAACTAACTTTTATTTTTGTAATCGATTAGTTGGCCGATTATTTTTTCGCTTAATCGGATAAAAAAATTAATGACGTACCTGGTACTTCCTGGTTGACTGTCACCCACAGACCAGTACGTACCAGGTACGTCATCAATGATGCGGCTGCTACTGACTGCTGGGTGTCCCCAGTGATCCGTAGCAGCCACTCCCCCTCAATTCAAATTAAGCAAATCTGAGCAAGGAGTTAAAATATTTAAATAAAACTGTAATCTTCAAGGGAAGACGCAGTACAAGAACGCCGGTACGGAAGGGGTTAAAATAATTTAATAAGCAAACAGTGTTAAAAACAAACAGCAGAATAAAAAACTTTGATAAAAATGCATTTCTTGTTTTTATTTCCCAACCTGCCCCACCCCCAGTTATGCACATTTGAGCCCAGGCTTGCCACACTGACTCCCACATATGCTTTATATACCCCATATGCCTTATACCCCCAGATATGCCACTCCGCACTCCCCAGATATGCTTATATACCCATATGCCTTATACCCCAGATATGCCACTCCGCACTCCCCAAATATGCCTTGTATACCCTATATGCCTTATACCCCCTGATATGCCACTGTGCCCCCAGATATGGCTTATACCCCAGTATGCATTATACACCCAGATATGCCTTATACCACCCAAATATCCCATAGTGCCCACATAGATTGAAAGACTTGTTCGCAGCACACTGACACAATACTTTTATGAATAAGTTCCGGGTTAATCTTCACTGCCCCCGGATTTAGATTCCCCTTAGTTTGCCCTTACCTCAAACTGGTAACACATCAAATAAATCTCAGGCATATACTGGCAGCCATGTGTATTCTCATCATTATGTTTTATGATTACCTTGATTTAAATTCTACCTGTCTTTATATTGGCTAAACAACCAAGAAGCCGTAGAAAGTGAGAATTCAGCTTTCCTTTTTTTTACTGAGATTCTCGGAAACCTCTTATCTATCTCTATCTATCATGAAAGACAGAGCTGTCAGCGTCTATAACTTTTACATACCTTTTCTGGACTTTACTTAAAATGAATTACCGGTAAAGTTGCTTTTCCACTCGCGCTGCTTAAAATACTACGGAATATCCAAACCCTTCCCAGAAACGTCTCTTTAATCCTGTAATTTATTTTCATTCGTAGTTTTTCAGGGAATGGTGTATTACGTGACAAAGAAGCAGGAATTGTTAGGTTATTCTCCCAGTAACTGAAAAAGCTTATTAAAAGTTTCTGGTGTATTTAACAGACCTGGATAGGTAAAAAAAACTTTAAGGGACAGTTTAATATCCCAGACAGCCTCGCCAAAGAAGAACGCATATTAAAGTAGCTTATGAGTACTTTAATGTGCGTTCTGTAAAAGGTTAAAAAATACTCAACATACTTACCTTATAGAAAAGCAGCAGCTCCAGCGCTGCAGCAGAGCACCACCTCCAACGTCTAGCAATTCTTGTCCACTGATTGGCTGGTTCAAGCAGTCAGTCGGTGGCAGGAAAAGCTCTCGTTGAAACCCCTTTTATGTTACTCTGCATATAACTGTTCACTTGCTACTAGTCCTCTCGATTCCTACGCTTCATCCTAACGACATTGAATTATAGTTCACTGCTGTTGGCTGCGGATGAATGAATTTCATTTTTTGAGGGGGGGTCTGTCTTTCTGCTAGGGCTAATCCTTAATTTTCCCATAAGAATGGCGGTTCCACGACCCAAAGAAGCCACAAAGAACAGCTGAAAATACAGGAAAATACAGTGCTTGGGAAGAAAATATTTGGTTTTGTTTCACAGGCTTCAGATCTTTCCAATGCCAGCATGCTGTGTTTGCTACAGTGTCTTAGATAAAAACAGGTGGATTTAGAATTCTCACTTTGGCTACTTAATATTCTTTCTTGGACCCAACTCGCTAGCGAAAGGAGGCATGATACATGGCGGCAGCGGGCATCTCTTGCATTCACCTCCTCAGCCGAGCCAGTTAATTCAGTTTGGGAGATACATGTGCCTTAAAACAGAGGCTTTTTACATGGGCGTATTGTGAGAGAATAAGTAATTGACTTAAACTATTTTATAGTGTATACCTTAGGGGGAATGTAAAGCCTCATAAAATTACCCTTATATTAATTAAAAGGAAGAGTTGAGGCATGTACGCGTCCTAAATCACAGCTTTTAAAATTGAGCCTAACCCTGGAACTTCTGAAATTACAAGAAGAAAAACAAAAGCAATTTGCTTATGAAATCTGAATTTGTTCAGTTATCTATTTTTTTTATACATGAAACTTCCAGACCCCATAGTCTTGGGAGACCAAGTTGTTTTTAATACAGATTAAAGTTGCGCTACAGATGGGAATTTATACAGAAAAAAAGTTAAAGTGACTTTTTCTTCATTCATATATATTTGTGTGTAGCATATCATATATGCGGTATTATTACTACCGGTTTTACTAGTTTGCTCATCCATCCAACCAGCCTCTCAAATAATTCACTGTACTGGAATTTTAACGTCTCCCTAATTAACATTCAAGAAACTGGTTAATTACATATCTGTGACTATGCCATTAGCTCATTAGCAGTGAAAACTCAATCCGTCTCTACATATCAAATTTGCTAAAAAGAAGTTGGTAAAGTGGTCATTAACCTATATTATAAAGCGCCAATATTTGAACGTCTGCTCCAATAAGAGCCATATATAAAGCATATTTAAATTAGTAACATTTCTTCAAAGTCCCCTCGCTAATTAAACTATGCATTATGAAGAACAGCTGAAAAGTTTTACGAGGCATTGACTTTATAATGCATAGTTAATTCATGAAGCTGAAACCACAATCTCCGCAGTAAACTCTCACGCTCACTCCCACTAAATAAACCCCAAAGAGTTAAGGGGATAAAGAGCCATCGTATGCATTAAGGCACCTGGGAACTAATGTTCACGGAAGTGTCACAGCATGAGTCCCTAATCCCGCAGTGCAGCGCGTCCAGCTGTAACACACAGAAGAGATTACAGGCTTCAAGGCTCTGCTACTTGTAGAATAAAATACAGTTGTGTGAAAAAGATCCTAAGCACACCAGCAAATCTACAACAGAATGGCTGAAAAAGAACAGAATCAAGGTGTTGCAGTTGCCCAGTCAAAGTCCAGAAACAATGTGAGAGACCGATAAAGTCACACAGATTATTACTTTTCTTGTAAAGGTGGTTCTAGAAGCAAATGAATCATAATATGTAGTTTTTCGCACATGGCTTCTCCATTTTGGGTTTATTTTTGTTGAATAAATTGTGACACAGTGTAATTTGTGTTGTAGTTCATCTGAGGTTTCATTTACCTAAGGAACAGATGATTGTTATTATTCCATGATATATAAAACAATAGAATTCAAAGAGGGTTTACTTTCACATGACTGTAGGTGACAACTTGACTCTAGGGGGAAAGCCATTGCAGTCCAACAACTTGCACAACCTTTGTTTTCATATTGGCACTGACAGTGGAAATGAATATGGTCTTAAAGGAACATTCAAACCAATACTACATGTAAAATGCACAATGGGGATTTATGATAGATTCCAGTGCATTTTGAAGCTTGCAAACTGATACCAGCGTTCCTTTTTATTAGGAATTGGGACTTCTGTCTAATCTTCCTCCTCTCCTCCCTGCTTCTATATAAGAACGCTACCTGTACATGCGCAGTGGTATGTCCAAAGAATGAATTGTTATTATTTATTACGTTTTGTACTGTCCTTCAAATTACAATAGATTTAAGTTAGCACTGTGCTGACATTTTTTTGGCCATGGTGGAGTCAGACCCCCAGAGATTTGACTTTTCTGGTATGGTAGCCCTTGGACGATGCTCTCTCAGATGCCTCCAGTGATCCTTCCGTGCATGGAAGGACCAAGAAAATCTGGCCTTCCATCAGGCTTTGTGATTAGGACAGAAGAAAGGGGTCATGCATCCCTTTGGGAAGTGTGCCCCCCCCCCCAAGAAAGAAGAATGGGGGTCTGGTGTCCATTGTGGCCTTTAAATGGACCTGCTTTAAAGGACTGACCTCGGGCAGTTGGCTCCACAGGGTGTTTCACACAGGAAAATCCTGTACACAGGGGCCAAGTCGGGGTCTGCTAGATCTCTAACAGTTGGGTCAAATAAAGAAAGGCATGGCCATTCCTTGAAGAACTGGCAAGTGTTTTGATCTGCTTGAGTTATTTAAGGCATGCCAATGCACTTCTATTGTTTTGTGAAACTAGATAAACAATGAATAATACACTTACTCTTATACAGGAAAGTGATTTGTTTCATGTTTTATATCACCGTGTCTCCCAAAGCAAACATTTATGAAAATAATCTTTAGACTTTTGAACCTTTTAATATAAGAGGTGGTTGATTTCTATTTTTTTATCAAAGTTCTTTTGATGAATCAGAGAGGTAGGAGTACCATTTTGTGTTAGCATTATAAATAACATATTTTTTGGGTTCGCTAGGCTTATTTGATGTTATCACAGTCACTGGGTCAGTGCAGAGGAGGGCTTCATCAGGATAGGCATGGTTATGACAGGACAAGACACAACTGAACATAGTGGTTGCAGTAGCTAAGGGGTCATTATCACCAGTGGCAGTACATGGGAGGGCTGACAGACAAAAAGCCCAGCCACAGCTAAGAAAAGTCATTAAAGAGGTACTAGACAGTGGGTAATGCAGCTTTAAACAAAGGGGACAAATCAAGACATCGTGAGTAGGGCTGGCCTTAGTGCCAGGGGAGTCAGAAGTCTCCACGGTCTGTGGGGAATGTGCAGAACTGGTCTATCTCTGTATTGACATATATTGAAAACACATATTTGTGTTGGGGCAACAGAGAGGATTCTTGTCTTGGGTGATATTTTCAATGACTGGCCATGGTCATGGGTTTTCCATGGATCCCCTTCCAGTAAATATGAGTTATATAGTACTACATACTTTGCTTTGGTCTTTAGGCCTGCTTCATTACTGAGCCACTTGGCTAAACTTTCCCCTTGGACTGCGGCAACTAATGCCTATTTCTCTTTCACTTTTTTTACACCCCACCATGAAAAGTATTTTGGTTCTATTAGATTGCGGAGTAGTGGAAGAGCAGTGATCTTCATGCCTTGGATACCTGTAAAAAAAACCTGTAAATGATTTAATTCTGAAACCATTTTAGTTGTCCTTATATCAGCTGAATTAATGAATCAATGTCCAGCTATAGTATCCAAAAAGCACACATTTGGAGTCTTAACTACTATTAGATTAGAGGAAAACGCAGAGGTCACCTTCATGGAGAATTCAGATCCGGTGGGACCGCTGGGTAGTACAAACACAAGTGACATTTGCAATAGCTAAAGGTGTGTTTGCACACTCATACCGCAAACTCAGACTATTTATATAGAAATTGTATAGGCTGGTTTAAGTAGGCTACTATTAACCTCAACGAGTTAATGTCCCAGCCACACCTATACATTTACTTTTTGCACTATTAATATAGTCCTGTCAGCTCCTTAGTGACCCTGACACTTTGCTCATTTGACCTTGAAGTTGAGATTGAAGCAAACTCCTTAATAGTAAGCCTTAGGAAGTAAGAAGGATCATTAAAGAGTAATTATAAGCCAGGTGGTGGCAGAACATAGCACAGATGGGTTGAGAAGACTTGCTGAAAGCATGCAAAGGAACAAGTGATGTCTTGTTTGAACAACCACAGTGGGATCTCCTCCTGAAGTCTGAGACTCAAATGCTGATTCAGCTCTCTGAGAACAGGGAGGGTTCCTGAGCTCCATGTAGTATTCAGTGCTGACATCACAAGGGATCTGCCTCTCCCCTCTTTAAAAAGCAGCTCTTTGCAGAACTCACCCTTTGCTTTCTGTGAGTGTTCCCTTGCTTGGAGTTAAGGCATCTGACCCAAGAACCACAGCAGTCATGGTTGAGGTATTTCTGGGCAAATGGAAACTGGTGAAGAACAACTCAGAAGACTTTAACAAGTACATGGAAGCCCTGAGTAAGATCTGCATGCAATTTAATTCTATGTGCTTAGAGAAATCTCAGCCCTTCACTGAATCAGTTACCTCACTGAACCTTTAGATAATGGATATATACCGGTGTGTGTGTGTGTATATATATATATATATATACATCTATGATTACATCCACCTCTCTCCATATGCCGAGATTTACTTATAACTGACAGCTAACTCGTAGTTTATTTGAGAAAAATATATATTTCTATCACATTTGTGATGTGATTCAAATATACACTATGCACCTGCACATGTTTTTTTTTAATATAATTGTTTAGGGCATCAGACACCCTACACTAAGGTAGTTTGTCACCTTAAAAGGTTAATTAATGCATTCAGCCCCAATTTCTATTAATGCCAACATATGGATTGCTAATGCACCTGTGCACTGGCCATTTACCTTGATATTGACTAGCCAGGTCACAAGACCTTTTCATTATTCTACGTTTCATAAATCAAATCCCATCTGAACCAAATCTAGGTTGGGTGGATTAAGTGTCTCCTTTTAATTGGGGGGGGGATATAATATTGATGTTCGACCTAAAGTATACAGTTTCTACCCAAAAAGTCCCAGACTCTGTGTGTGTGTATATAGGAGCGTGTGTGGGTGATCTCTCTCTGAGAAGAAATAAATCGCTATTGGAGGGATGCATAAAATAATACTGTCCTGTGTGGTGCGTTAATTATAAGAATCACTGGTTGAGTTTTTTTCTTATGTTTCCATCCACCACCATGTTGAAATGAGGTAATACCGCCTGGATGGTGGCTCATTCTCCTTTACGTTTAGTCCAATGAAATAAAGTGTGTGACTGTGTTGCGATTCCATTCTGCTTGATATCTGCATGCCTGGACCAGCATGGATACTGGATGCTGCTAATGCATTCTACAGCACAGGTGGCAGGTATTGGTTTTACTGGGAGGTGTAAGAAGGCACAATCGCTGGGGTTAGACCAGCTTTTGCTGCCCGGCTGTAACTTGGTACATATTCTTAACTGAGCCATTGTATTTAAGCAGGAGTTTTCTCTTTCAATAACAGAAGTCCTTGGAGGCTTAAGTATCCTCAAACCATAGCAAATGAGTTAAAGGGGTCAGGTCTAGGCAATCATTCACTATGCAAATTGTGGTGGAAACAATGAAAAAACCAGACCTTGTGTAAAACCATATCTGCTGGGGAAAAAATGGAAACTACTGTAAAGGGTGAGGTGTGGATACTGGTAGATTCATAGGAACATGGTGTGTTGCAATGTTTAATGTTTTCACTATAAACACGTCCAACTTTCCACTGTCCTATCACATTATTAAGAATATTTCCCTTTGTACCATTGAAAAATCATAACTATACAAACAGGGCCTTGCCCCTTTACAGACTGATATGGGGTGATCTCCTTGAGTTTTGTTGATTTTGTGCTCGTGTTCTGTTTGTGTATTAGTTTGGGGATTTATACCTAGTAGAGCTCTTACCATTGGAACCCCACCCTTTATACACGGGCTTGTGGTGTGCTATTGTTGGATGGATTTCAACTTCCTAAAGAACTGGCATGTCCAAGCCACAGTACTTTTCTAATTTGTATATTATGCCCTTCTACTTTGAATAATTAACAAATACCCAAAAATCATATTTCCTCCTAAATGCAGCTGAATATAGACAGTGCTTCTCTAGACCCCCCCAACTCATCAGAATGCCACAATGTGTCCAAGCTACTCATAACAAAGCATGTATGGTTCATTTATATGGATTTCATGAAGTCCCTTTAAAGAGGCAGTTCTGTGAGAATTTTATACAAGTAGAGTTCTGTAGCTGTTTTAAAAAAAACATTCTTTGGACACCAGCTGCAAGCTTTTGGATAACCATCTTAATCATATCTTTATTTATTTTCACTAGCAACCCAATAACTTTATACACTTTATCCAATGTATCCAACATCCCATATATTAATGAAAAGGGTTGTGTATTGAGGGATTTGTCAGTGTTTGAATCCAAAGGGACGCTCCAACCATCTTACACAGTTGAATGCATATAATGGCTCTGTGGTGCCTTTACATTTTAAGGCACCCCCTTTACAAATTCATGGGGTAATTCCGCAGAATCCCCTCGTATGCATTTGCCCCTTTGGCCACCTAACCCCCTGCTGTTTTCCTTACTGGAGATGTGTTCAGCAGAATACACCTCTCCATTGGCATATAGAACCCCCAATCGGTGCTACAGATCATCAGACATGGAAGAGGATGGAAACTGGAGTTTGTACCGCAAGTGCGTTCTCAAGTTTTTAAGAATGCTTTTTAAAGAACTATTAGATTAAATATCAAACCATTTTTAATATGTATTTTTCTATAGTGTGGCTGTTGGAAGTATGTATTTAATGTCAGTGACTGCACTTACCAACTAAGAGCATTAAAAGCAACAACGTATTGGCACCCCAGGTGCTCAGATGGGGGTTGAAATCTGGCAGAGTGCCAAAGTGCAGCAGTTGCAATGAAACCATTAAAAGCTCATCTCTGGGTCTTTACTAAACAATGCTGTATGAAAGCATGTCCCAACTCGAAGGCTGAAATCAACTGGAATCTTTGCCGCCTTCAATCCAAAATGCACTGACAGCTGGTAATATGGTAGCAAAGCGGGATAAACTCTGTCGGCTCAATGGACTGAATTTACTAAACTGCATTGTAAAACGTATCCACCCGTGAAATATCTTCAAAGGCCATTTAGAGGTTGTGCACCATCTTGCTTCCTGGGACCTTGGGAGTCTAAGTTGATGGTTTTTCTGAGGTCTCCACTCTGGTGACATTGCCAATGAATAAGACAGAAGTGGAAATCAATCGGCTACCCCTAGCCTATGCTTTCACATCAAGAGAATGAACTTTT